>VXBL01006857.1:671591-705751 GCA_013400195.1 Aramus guarauna
AAATGCGCAAAAACACAACCCCCCCCCCCCCCGCCAAGGCTTTTTGTGGTTTGGGTTGTTTTTTTTTTTCAATTTTCTTCTGTGATGCACAGGTAGTACAAAGAACATTAAACCTATGCCATTGTTGGGTTTATCTTGCTAAGGCTTCATTTTTTACTTAAAAAAAAAAAAAAGAAATGTTTTGTTGCAGTATAAGTAGCTTATTTTCCACAGTGAAAGAACCTTTAGCATTATAAGTTTTCACTATAGCCCTGCATGCATTAGAATATTGAAAAGTAGAAATCTAAAGGAGATATTTTGACTAGCCAGAAGTATTTAATTGCACAAATCACTCAGGATTTTAGCAACAATTTTTGATTAAGAAATAAAGAAATTTCCAGCTGTCCGTATTGCCTGGAAAAGAGAAAGTACGGTTTTCAAGGATTTTTACAGGAACAACATATTAAGTGGTACACAAATGTTACAACTACTATCTTAGAAGGTCCTGCACAACTCTAGATTTTACTACAATGCTCAACTAATTAATAAATGGAAATCAGTTTCACAAATTGTCATTGAGGTTCAGAGCTTAGCAGGAATAAGAAGGGACCAGCTATTTTACACAAAGCAGGAGCACTTGGAGATTTGACGGCACAAAGGTTTTAAAGGTTTCGAAGCACTTCATCTACAGGACATTAGGTGTTTATAACCAACTAGGAGGACAAAGAGGAAGCTTTCTTTGGAAGGAACAGTCTATTCCATAACTGCAAGTCTGAAAATTGCAATGGAAGCAAAACCATGAATACAAGAACATGTTTGCCCTTGATGCCACCATCAGATGTTTTCTGCCTTCTGTTCCCTTCCCTTCCTGCGGGTACCCACGCAGAGACACACCTATTGACACATCCCTGTCTGTGGAGGCACGATTTAAAATTTCTCTGCTCTAGTGCACCCAAGCATCAACCAGAAACATCGAGTGCCCTCAAGGAACAATTTCTTACATCTTTTTCCCTACTAATACTGACTAATAATATTTGGAAATCAGAAGCTCAGAACTAGGTGGGTCAAATTTCCAAAACCTGAGGAGGTATTTCAAGACATAGCAAGTTTGATTTAGTTTCTGCATACAGGCATCTCACAACCTTCCATCTACGCTTGGGGGTCCTACCTGGCTCCCAGCTGCCACACCAAAAGGGCACAGGTCTTCTTCTGTAGGACCTGTGTGGTAGCTGCCAGCCCCACTTGGGTGTCTCGGGTACCACCAGGAATCAACGGCAGAACTGGGTGCCTTGATGGAGCCCACTCAGCTGGGTGGGATTCAGCTCAATAGCCTGTAGAAGGATACAGCATAGACCTGAGCTAGCCATCCTACATTTCCCGTGTGTCCAATGGAAAGAAAAGGGCACAATTAAGACACAAGTAATTCGGCCTGGTTTAGGTATCTGTTTCAATATGAAGTTAAGTCATGTACTGGACTCTACTGCTTATAAGAGTTATAGCTGAGGTGTGAATTACTAACACTGTAGGTGTTCAGTGAGATGAATCCCACCTTGAACTCAGAATCATGTGGTCAGGTGATAAACAGGAGGTTTGTTTTCACCTGGACCAAACCCTTTGGCCAAAGAAAGACTTGGTTCTGGAGGAGCTCCAGAAAGACTTGTTGAGAGGAGAAGGGGAGTTGCAGTGGGTTAGGAACCCCCTCTATGGGAAGTGTAACACATACAGGAACAGAGGCACAAATCCAGTGATTTCCATGGTAGCCCAAGCCAGGACAGGGGGACTCTCACTGGGATATAAAATTCTGAACTGCAGATTCAGCACTGTTCCCTTCACTTGCCTCCTCGTGAGATAGCTTTCCTCAACTGGGGCAGGGGAATTGGTGAGAGGCTATCACAAAAGTCTAGGAATTCTGCCTAGTTTCTCTTCAACAGCATTGTAATCTTATTGATTCATCCACCTATATAGTTGCCAAGCTAGACCACCCATTATCTCATCTCCTCTATACTACTTGGCCATTGCTGAATCACCTCCTTCAGAAAGGTACTCAGTCTTGATCCAAAGATATCCAAAGATGGGGAATCTACCAGTTCCCCCGGGGACATGCTCTGATGGCTAACCACCTTCACTGGTAAGAGCTGCTGGTGCTGCTGAAGCCAATTGCTTGTGGCAGCGGTGGCAATCATAGACCATGGTGCAGAGACTTGTACAAAAAGAATATGGCTTTCCGTATTCTCTCCACCTTTCAGGTGCTAATTCTGACTCCACTGAAATCAGTGAGACCTGAATCCTGTCTAGAATAGGAAGCAAGAAGGGCAAGACAATCAGTTCCCCATAACTTCTAATCCAGGTTTGGTTTACTTCCTTAAAAATAAAAGAGGGTTCACTCACTCCCTCCAAGAGATCATTTATTCCTTCTGCTGAAAAATGAATTTGTAAGCAAATATACTGGATCCCTCCTGGAAGTGCTTCTGCTGGGTATTCACTTTAATGAGGGTGATCTCACCAACTGAGGAGTGAGTTGGTGGTGGGGAGCAGGGGAAGGTTTGCACTGTTTAAGGAGGCTTGTGGGGGAGGACGGGGACCTACCTCCCCTCCACCCCATGCTGCTTTCCCCTCAGCTCCCCACCATCCTAACCTCCTTTTACTTTCTGAGCAGCAAGCTGCTGCTGCTGCTGGTGTTATTGACACATATTTCAAACAAGCCTGTGCAAGGGACTCGAGACACATTACATTGCACATGGTGCCCCGGGCCACAGATTCGCCTCCTTACACCGACAGCACGTTTTGCTTCATAAAGAATGTGCAGGCCTTCACCTCGAGCTATTTATCTGGTGTGTTCAGAAGAAATAAGAGAGAGGGAGAAAGCCTTACATGCCCATGTTGGCTGTTAACCCCGTACTACATACCCCATAAGTGGCCAGATGTTGACCTCTCTCTGCATGAAGCCTGGGCCACCCTCTGCCGATGAACCTGGACAGATGCCTGCAGTCCATTCCCCATCCTTCTGTGCACATGCATTTAGGAAAATGGCTTCTTGCACCTCTTTGTAACTTCACTGACCCATTCATGCAGCTCCTAACATATGTTCCATCACGGAGTGCAACTGGAGCTCCCAGACTCTAGTATCATCCCACACTGAAAGACGGCGACTATCTGGTGTATAAAAGTTGCTGATACACACCTCTTTCCAGGATCAGGATAATCTTCCTTTGCTGTTAGCAACATTTTTTTTTTCTTTTCTGCTTTCTCTAAATCTTTCCATCATTGTTATTATAATGATAATAACAATAATTATTACTATTATGCCTTGAACTTGAGTCTAAGATTAGGGCTCCCATTGTGTTAAGAGCTTGATGGAGAAATGTCAAGGAGGTGATTCCTGCTGTAGAAAGCTCATTGTCTGCGTTCAGGCAGGACACGAAGGGGTGAACGAAGCAGAGAAAAGGGGCCAGCAATGAGGTAGGATGAGAGGCAGCACTGAGCAGAAAATCAAGAGCAGTTAGCAGAATAGCAGGAGTCAGCACTGGTGCCTTGCCTAAGCAAACCCCGCTCCTTGTCTGTGTCCACACATGTCAAATCTCGGCAGGGAGAAGGGGTATGCTCCCTTGAATTTCCCAGCTGCAGAAATGTGGATTTTTTTTGACAGAGCAGTGGGAGAGCCTTGAGCAGTTGCACACAGGTCTGATCAGTGCCATTGCCTTTTTGCTGATAGAGCTCTGCTCTGAGTATGTCAAATGCCCAGAAAAAAAACCTCCTTGGTGGCAAAATCAAGGTGGAGAGTTTTCCACCACAAAAACCCTACATTACTCTTACCTTGAGAAAAGATATCTGCAGCCATGTCCCTTTTGGGGGCTGGAAAGCTGCCAGGATCTGGGGTAAGGAGTTTCTAACCTCGTGCCATACTAATAATTCTTCATTTCACCCACCTTTTTTTCTGTCTCTTTAGATTAGATTTGAAGCACTTCAGGGCAGGGACTGTCTATCGCTATATGCACATATGGTGCTTAGGACAAGGACCCTTTCAACTTCCTTGGAACTGGCAACTGCTAATGTATTGCAATTAATAAATAATTGGAAAGATCTTGAAAGGTGAGATGTGAAATGACAGCAAACTGATTGAGAGGGGCTGGGAGGGGTCTAAACATTTTTGAAAGTTTTTTTTTTGGGGGGGAAGGTAAAAAAAATGCACACATTTTCTGGCTGTATACAAGAAAAAAGAATTAATCCCTCACCTTGGCTGTGACACAGGAGCATTGAACTACAGTATAGGTCAGGGAGGGTAAAGAAAAGTCTGTCCAGGTGGAGTGGCATGAGAAGTTTAGGAAAAGTGAATGTAACTCCCTAAAGCAAACATCTCTGCCCTTTTCAGAAAATGAAAACGTAGGTGAAATCCCACATGATGGTTTAAAAATCATCCATCAGCTCATAGCACTGCCCACAAATCCCAGACTCACTCCGTTTCAACGTGCCCTCAGAAACAAGGTGAGAAGAGTGGGAAATTGTGAATATAGTGAATATAAGCTAGGACTAAACAAGGCAGATAAGTGACAAGGGAAGCTCAAGCCATCAGTGAACAAACCATGGCTAGTAGAACATGAGAATGACCAATAAATAATTGTTTAATGTGGTGTTAGACAATATACATACACACACACACACTCATACACAAACATACATTTATAGTCCCTAATAATATATTAACCATATGTAGATAAACAAGGAGATAAAGAATGAAGGGAATCTAGGATATTTCTGGATAACTGCTGTTAACATTTGTAATAAATCTTGAAGTGATGATGGAAAACAAGAGAATGCCAAATAGGTTAGGAATCTGCTATGTAGTTAAAGAGCAAATGGATAACTGTAAATCTGTTATCTGGCCCAAAAGGGAAATGGATGATACAAGACTGAACCCATAGAGAATGAAAGAGTTGTAATATAATTAATGGTGGTAACTACAGTTATATTGAAAATTAATTTAATGCAATTTTTAAATGAGATTGTTAAACATAGGTGATAAAAGTAATTCTGTTGATATAGCATTCTTGTCAGAATGTAATGAAAAACAGGGAATAAAGAATTCAAAGCAGTAACATATAGGATCAATATAGTACTCAATAAATAGATGCACAGCTGACAGCTCTCCGGTTTCATTCTGCTAGGCAATCATCATCAGGTGAGGCTGTTTCTAACTGAAACCCTCTGAGATCATCTCAGTGCTATTTAATCGTCTTACTAATGGTCAAAAAAACCCTCCATCACATCATTATTGAAAAAGTCTGTAGGATACCAAAGCACCAGGGGAATGAGAGTGAAGGATACGGACAGGGCAGCAGCACGAAGTGAGGGATCAGGATGTGTCCACCTAAAGCCACCTTCATGTACCAGATGCCAAGTCAGGCTTGCAGGAGTGACATAAGCTCCAAGAGGACGCAGGGATTTGGGGACTGAGCCCCATAATGTGAATGCTGAGCACAACAGGGCTGGCTAGGAGAGTGAAGGCAGAGGAGGTAACTTCTGCACACAGCACTGGTGAGGACGCTACCGAAATACCACATCTGGATGTACTGAAAAACTCGAGAAGGCCCCAGAGAAGCAGAAAGATATCTAAGTTTGAGAGAGGAATGACTGATTCATATCATCTGCAGTCCATAGCTGCTACATCATTCCTCCCCTTACAAAGTGGACACAGGATTGAAGCCAGTCACATGCAAGAGATGCTTTGAATATTACCAGAGCTTCTTTCTGGTGAGTCAGAGAGAGCTAGAGTTTTGACTCAAGTTATTCATTACTTTCTTGATCTCTGATGCCATAGTATGCACCAGTAAGTTCCTCCAAGGTCTAAGAATAGTGGTCTGAATGAGAACTACAGGAATTTTAGAAAATGCCACCTTGAAGATCTTTCCAAATGCTGTAGCTCAAATGCAAGTTAATAGACCTGATGAAGGTGTGACAAGGTGTAGTTCTCAGATATCATGGTAATAATGGTCCAGAAGAGACAGAAATCATACTCAGATTTCCTTGAAGACTTCCCACCCAAGTAGTGACTCAACCTCCTTATTGTTTTAGGTAAGGAATCTGACACGATCAGGCCCAAGATGGTCCATGGCTTCAGGCCATAAAGTCTCCTATCACTAAGTGCTATAAAATTCTCTGATCAGAGGAGCACTCACCATCAGCCCTCAAAGGGCTGAGCACCAAGATCTGCCTTAGACAATGGGATGTAATATATCTACAACCATATAAATAGCCAGTTGGATGAGAGTTGGATAAGATCATGGCTTTACAATGCTGCCCCTCCTGCTTTTAACCCATCCCAGCATTGGCTGAAACCAGGATGTGGCAAGTCTTAAAAGGGATTTATGCCTTGAAATTACCAGCCTTCTTCAGCCTGACAGGAATAAGGATGTTGATTCTCACCAGCAAATTGCTCTCACTCAGCACTGACTTTCCTTGCTGATCCTTTTAGCACCACCTTTTTGTTTAGAGCATCTAATCACTTATCAGCAAAGGTCCTAAACTAAAAACGCTGTTTGGAAACACCTCAGTTGTAGCCCTTCATTTGATTGTCCTGTGGCATCCTGCTCAAAAAAGGCTTTTGCACCCCAGACTCTCCCTGTAAGTGATACTCTACTCAGTTTGGGTCATCATTGTGAAAGACCCTGTGCTAGCAGAAGAAAAGGAATTGCCTTGCTGCAATTTCTATGCTGCTTGCTGTGACAGGACAGAAATGTCTCTTCGGTACCCAGAATTTGGTTGGCGCCAGAGCTCTGGGAACAGACTGAAAGGCGTGGGTTGTTTTTGGATGAATCATGTTTTTAATCATCAAACACTGCCAATCAGAACGGCAGCAGATTTTACCCAGTTTTTTGTGTTACCTTAAGAATGATAATTTCAAACTCACAACTCTGGATTAAGCACAGATAGGAACTTCACAAGCACTGACTAACGAAACCTCAGAGCCCTCTTGTTTGAGATGGAGAACCTTCAGCATCAAAAGATTAGGTAATTTATGAACCTGCTCTTAATGAAGCTGACATTAGATTTGAGATAATATTCCTTCCAGTGTGCACATGGATCAATTATATCAGCGACTAACTTTAATTAGGAAAGAGGACGGCATAGTTATTAAGGCACTAGTAGAGGACTGTGGGTTCAATACCTCATTGCACAAAAGATCCTCTGTGGACTTGAGGCAAATCAAGCATTTTGGTTTGCCTCAATTTCCCACCTGTCAAGTGGGAATAATATTACCATATACATTCATGAAAACAGCCACGTATTTAAGGAATTAAGGACCAAGGCTATTAGCACTTAGATGATGGATTAATGAATGAGCCATATTGCAGCGGTAAACTGAGGGTCATGCCAACCACATAAACACAGGAACAGAAGGCAGCTGATGGATCACTGGATGCATTTTATTCTAGAAGGGCTGCAAAGATGCACATCATGTCTCTGCCTATAAACAGCTGTTTAACAGTAAGTATGACAGAGTATGCAAACCTGACTTCCAAGTCACTGTAGCATCTAGGAACACTATTTTGGAGGTTCACTTCCATTTCTACATAGGAATCCCCCCACCTCATCCATAAAGTTTTCTTCTTGCAGTATTTGGAGCAACACCAAACGTAGGTCTTTTCTGTGTTTCCAGTAAAGCCTTGTCTGATCACTGGTGGATTTTTGTTTTCAACCTTTCAACCCACTTTACTAGACAGGGCAGTGTGGGTAGCCAGGCCCTGACTACCCACATGGCAGGTGGTGGGAAGCCGGAAATTTCCTTTTCCCACTCCTAGGTAAATTACATTTATTCCTGATTTACCCAATGCTCCAGCTAAGCTATGGATCAATGAGACATAATCAAGTACGTAAGGACAGTATGTTCCAGGTGCTTAAACATGTGGTTAAGCGTTTGGCTGAACCAAAGTTTTCATAAGGATTAGATTTAATGCAATAAAAGTGAGTAACTCCGTGCATGACCTGGGTTTCCCTGTGTTAGATGCTGTAACATTGGACGCTACCCTGAAGAAATTGCTGTTGGCTTTAAATTAAGACTTTCATAATTTAAAAACATGAAAATCTTCAAATCTTAAAAAAAAAAAAAAAAAAAATCAACAAACCACAAAAAAACTTTTCCAGTAAAACTTCCAATAATTTATATTCAGCTCTTCTTTACCAACCATAATCATCCATTTATGGATTTAATTAAAAATTTCTTTACTGAGAGTACCATTCCTTCATATCGGTTACTATGTCAAGAAAGATCTATTAGAATACTTTAGAATCATAGAACAGTTTGGGTTGGAAGGGACCTCCAAGATTATCTAGTTCCATCCCCCTGCCATGGGCAGGGACACCCTCCACTAGCCCAGCTTGCCCAAAGCCCCATCCAACCTGGCCTTGAACCCTGCCAGGGATGGGGCATCCACAACTTCTCTGGGCAACCTGTGTCAGTGTCTCACCACCCTCACAGGGAAGAATGTCTTCCTAACATCTAGTCTAAATCTACTCTCTTTTAGTTTAAACCCATTATGCCTTGTCCTGTTACTACACTCCCTGACAAACAGTCCCTCACCATCTTTCCTGTAGGCCCCTTTAGGTACTGGAAGGCTGCAATGTCTCCCCAGATCCTTCTCTTCTCCAGGCTGAACAACCCCAACTCTCTCAGCCTGTCTTCATAGCAGAGGTGCTCCAGCCCTCTGATCATCTTTGTGGCTTCCTCTGGACTCACTCCAACAGCTCCATGTCCTTCTCGTCCTGGGGACCCCTGAGCTGGATGCACTACCGCAGGTGAGGTCTTGTGAGAGCAGAGGGGCAGAATCCCCTCCCTCAACCTGCTGGTCATGCTGCTTTTGATGTTATAGATAAAAGTGGAGCTGCTTAAAGAGGAGCCCAAACAGAATTATGATACAGTAGCCTGAGTTAGGAAATGAGAGTACCAAGGTGGCACATTTGCATCTTTGCACAATGCATATTTTAACTGACATGCTTTCACTTTGGCCAACAGGCCAAATTCAGCCTGCAAAACACAAGTAGACAGGAAGCTGAGATGAACCCAGAGAAGAAGCAGCCCATGGTTGTCTAAGATCTGGTACTCATACTGCTGAAGGCAAAAGTCCTGACCAGACATTGACCTTCAAGACAATCACACAAATATAACTCTGGTAAGAGTCCTGAGCTCTTGTATTCACTTTACCCCTCCTCAACCACTGTTGCATGTGGCCTGCATATTTTTAGTGTTTTCTTATATCGGCTCCCCTTCAAAACCATTTGGGAGCTTCTGTTTGCATTTGTTTTAAAGGACACATGAAAAGAAATCACTGGAGCAGCCAAGTTGAGCACCCTCTTTTTTTGAGAATGTTAGTCTTCAGGTTGCCTTTTCTGCTATTTCTTCTCTTTTCCAGAGAGACAGGTAAGAAATCATGTAGTCATGCTGTCCCTTGTGAGAAAGGCTGGATTCAAGTGGTCACAACTGTCACATACACTGTCACAGGAAAAACAAGTCCAGAATAGGTTGTCCTCATCTGACCCAGGAGCTCAGCTCCTGAAGAATGGAAATTTAAAGGCATTTTGCATGTTCCCTTCATTATATGCGCATCACTTCAATCTGCTTTCAGTGAAAACAGTATTTCCTGGCAAGAGGGCTTCAGAGCTTTACCAGAGCTTTGGATAAAATAAAGTAGGATCCTGGTCATCTTTTTACGCCCTAAGTCCCACGCATAGCTTCTGCCAGCTAACTGCTCCTGGGTACCCATACAGTGCAGACAAGATCAACTTAAGGCACAATCAAGATTCAGGGATTTGATCAAAGTGAGGAGATAAGAATCACAAAGGCCAACTTTATGACTCTGTTACTGATAAAGTGACAGAGCAGGGACTAATCTAGATACTAGCATAATTGATAATAACCTTGGAGCTTCTCGGAGTTGTTTAATGACCCAGGAATCTGGGGAATGCTGTTGCATGGCAGAATTCTTGCCATGTGCCTAACACAATCTCTACCTCGGGCTGTAAGAGGAGGCATTAGGTCAGTTAGATTGGATTGATAGGCCAATACTAAGCAAAAGGATTACTTCAGACCCAAATGTTGGATGTCTGAGATCTTGGCTCCTGGTGCACCCCAGATCCTGGAATATAACATCCTGAAGGTGAAGGAAAAAAAAAAAAGAAATGTATATAACTTGGATAATTCAGCAACTGGGAGGCAATCCAAATTCACTAGGCAAATTTGCTTATATGAGCTAGGAACCTGCATGTCACGCCTCAGCCTGGAATCAATCATATTTCAGTAGCTATGGTAAAATATGCAAACAGTGACTTCCAGCTGAGACAAGTTCAGCACAGCTTGGCCAACGGGGTGGAGGCTCCATTTTTGACTCACCTAATAGAGTTACTGCCTAAGAACCATGAGGGTCTCTGTGCAATGTACATGAGCCATGAAGTCCAGCCAATGCTGGGAGAAGGGGTGGGGAGGATCTGTTTGTGTATTTGGCCGCCAGCTGGATGGGAACTGTGAGATTCTTCTCCCGAGCTTGTCTCAGCTGGAAGGAACTCTCTGCAGACATAATTCATCCAGACTCTGTCCTCTGCAGCTTTCTGTATAAATCTCATCCCAAGGCATTTTGGAGCAGTACATAATGTAACATGACAACACTGCTGAAATCCAGTGATCTCTATCAGCTCTGAGGGAAGACAGATCCTCAGGTGGTGTCAAACAGCAGCACTCCTGGACTCTCAGAAAACTAGGACTCAGGCCCTTAAAGGCATTTAGCAGCCAGTCTGTCTCTAAAGATACTTACCCTACTTTGACTGTGATGACAAAACCCTTCCTCCTTCCTACCAGCTACATACCTGTGCATTCACACAGTGATCTAAGCATTGATGGCAACTCCACAGCTAATAGGATACAGGAACTTCAGCACAGACGAGTTTGGAAGTTACATATTCCGTTCTTCTATCTGTATCTTGTCAAGTCTGTCACTAAACTCTGCCTCTTTGCCCCACATATATGCATTCCTTTGGCCATTTTACATGTCCTGTGGGGAGCCTCTTCTTAACATCAACTCTTTGATTGCATGAGGATGCTGGTTGCCCGACTTTTCAGCAGGATGCTAAAGAGAGAAGTAGCACAGTGCTTAAATAGCATTGATCCTGAGAGTCTTTTTACATCTGCTATAGGTGCAGCCCCTACACACTTTGTCAGGCTGGGAAATTGAGAAAATGACCATCTCACACTGAGAGTGTGACCAAAAGAGGGGAATATCTAGATCTTACTCCAGAAAGTGACAGCAAATCACTCCTTCACTTCATCTTAACTTATCAAAATCTGAAGTAAAGCACTGACCGTAACTTAGGGTCTCTGACAAATTATTATCTGTTCTCATACACTCCAGAGCTTCTCAAATGCTCATTTGCAGCTCGGGTAGGACTCATCTCACCTAACATTAGCCATCTAAAATGTAGATGTCTAGTCTCACCTACTCATCCATTTACTACTAGATCTGATTGGAGGAAAGACACTTTCAGGAGGCAATTCAACGTACCACATCTAAGTTATTGTAAAAATGAGGAAAAAACCTATCTGTGGAGTGCAATTACTTATTGGGCTAGAAGATAATGTTTCTTGATTAACTTTATGAAGGCACACAAACCTGGTCACAGCAAATTATTGGAGTCAATGGGAAATTATGAGTTTACACACTTTGTTATACCTCATACACAAAGTCACAAGTTGGTAAATTCATCATTTTATATCTAAATAAGTGAATGTGCAAGTCCTCAGGTTGAGTACACAGATTAATGCCTAGGGACTCCATACAGTCATATACTGAAGTCCAGCTCTTCAGTAGCCTCTTCTATATCTCTGGATATCTGTAACAGCTCCACTAAACTGAGGGGAGCTATAGTGGTTCACACCTGCTGAAGATAAGCCCTCACTGAATTCCATAAAAAAATTACTGATTTACCTTGGTTTCACCCAGCCTCTTTGTAAAATAGAAACCTCCATCACAAATTCTCCATGGTCTTGCCCGGGATCATGTTGAGTAAGTTAAAAGATGATACTTCCACCATTCTGCTGACATTCTGCAGACAAGCTGCTTACCCTGATACCTAACTGGTATCCCCTTTTCTTTCCTTCTCCTAGTTATATCCACTGGTACCCTGTGGAATGATTCCTCTTTGCTTTTCTTTACTATATACACCTGAAAAATGTCTATTATCATATCATTATTTGGCCTGGATTAATACTTGCTAATCCTAGATCATCAGCATCAGTCCTTCCAGCCCTCTGGCTCTTTGAATACCCTCCAGTTTGTCAACATCTTCCTGGCATGAGCATGGGATGAAATACAGTAGTCCAGGTGCACTCACTCTGGAGCCATATCATCATATCAACTCAATTCAAGTGCATTGGATCATGTGGGTTCTTCTTTCCCGTCACCTTGCATTTCACACTTAGGCTGAAGGATGCATGCCTGTGCATAGCTGATCTGTTCACGTGTGTCTACGCGAAGTTGTGCATGTTGACATGGCAACGCTTTTCATAAATGTGGAGGTAGGGGCTCTACCTCCCTCTGTTTACTCACCAAGGTGACGAGAAGCAAGGTATTGGCAGACAATGAATGAGATCAAGTAATTGACAAGTTCCTGCCTGCCAGCAGAGCTGCTGCAACTGTCCATGTGAGTGCTCTTAGCCTAAACCGACTAGGAGACATGTAGGCTTAAGTCTCTTCCTTTCGCCTTGAAATTAGATTAAGCTGAGGTCAGGTATAGGTGTTGCAGTGCTACTGGTGGCTGGTAACATGTCGAGTCAAAGAAACTATATTGCATTCAGTGACCTGAAGATGATTCAGTTTTTTATCACAAATGAGGTTAAATGCTTTGATAACCCACCTGTCTTTAACTTCAGTGCAGCTGCTGTGGTAGTTAATTTAGAGACTATCCTATGCAACACCACAACTTATCCTTCTAGGTAAGACTACCTTCTTAAATTTCTTCTTCAGCAGTAATCAGAAACAGGTCTAAATCACTAATACTGGATAACTCTTGAAAGGGAAAATTATTTAAAGTAAATTTGAAATTGGTGACTAGTGCTACATTACTAGTTTCTGGAAATTGTGGTCTTCCTTCATCTTCACACATCCACTGGCAAAGTTAATTTCTACTCCCCTGAACAGAGGCTAAAACTGATCCAAATTAACTGAACCAAAACACAGGAAGATGGTTAATTCTTTTCTTTTGTATTCCAACCCACTGACTCCATGATCAATAATTCCCCATATGTCCTGTTATAGTCAAGGTCTCCATGTCCAGACTAGTAGACCTCTCAACGATCATTCCCATTACCAGGATAAATGCTCATTGCTGCATATCATTTAGATAACATTATTTTACAAAAAAAAATTACTTTTAATTGGGAAACAGACATTCTGAATTAAGCCTGCCAACAGCTGCTTTTTGGGAAAAATTTTACGTGCCTGCTTGGAACTATCTTGATGGTTTTCCCTTAGTTTATCACATATTGAATTCTGAGGGTGGAATTCAATTGCTTAAGTGTGTGTTGAGTACCATTTGAGGTGCTTTACCCTATCTGCCTGGCTCCAGCCTGCCTTTCTGAAGCATGTGGATACCTCAGATGACATAAGGCATCCCGAATGGCACTACATACTTCTGCATACATAACTATATTGAACCTTAAATCTCCACTGACTGTAGCAGGACTCAAGTAACTAGCTAGGCATTGATGTCCAGATTGTAGAAACTCAAATGAAGATATCTGAATCTGAAGCTCAGGAATCAATTCAATTATCTAAATATTTCCGCATGAAAGACCCTATATGAGATACCTACACAAGGTCTGCAGATATGACATGAGACCTATGGGACGCCTTTACTCTTCTGGAGCAGCATGTAGAGTCAAGGGAAATCTCAAATGTCTTTAGACACCAATGTTTAGCCAAGTGTATCAAATTCTCAGTGAGGACTATTACCATCCAGTTAGAAAATTCACTACATGCTGCATAAGACTAAAGTCTTCCTTTTCTTCTTTGATCAGGAGTGTACCAGAAATAAGGAATCACAAAAGTGAGATTACAGAAAGGGCTATCTGTGTTAGAAGAAGGAAACTTGCAGCATCATACAAGCTATAGAAAGATACTGATTTTTTTTATTTTTTTTTTTAAATTGCTTGGTCAGTGCATTATTTCTTCAACTCTCAGCCAACGGTATCGCTGTTCATCTTTTGTGGGCTCAGGTACCCACCTGCCTTGGAATTTGACCAATTCTATTATTTTGGCTCATGTGAAGGTAGGAATTGCATGCTGCAGAGAAGTTCCAGTTCTCTGAGTCATCTTATAAACCTATAGGACATGTATAGAAATTACTAATGATTTACCTACATGGGACATCACCGCATAGCAACCTGGATTGCAATATATTTAAGTACTATGTATTCCACACAAACCCTGAACTACAAATAGTCATCAGTACATGTATTTGAATAATCTACATTGGAATGTCTCAAAAGTAACTATTTCTTTGAAAGGGGTGATATCACTTCACTTCTTGGGTGTAGATTCTGAGATATGCTTGTGGGATTGGCAGATATGACACGGACATGACCTTTGGGAGACTTGAGCCTTTTCAGAGGGGAAGGTAGAGGTCCCTCAGATGGCACTAGACTCTTATGGCCCGCAACAAAATTGATCCATCAGTGTGCACTGGGAGGTGGGATTAATTCATCCAGCTGATGACATCTGCAATGTAGAGGTCTACATCTGAGCAAGCCATCCAGGTTTCCTTTTCAGCAATTATGAGAAATACTCCATTTTGGGGCACAGTTAAATGTGTTTTCATTTATTTATTTTTTTTCTGAAAAAAACATCTTTAGGGTAAGAAAAATGTATATACACTATATACATCCATTTCTCCTCTTTATCGACTATAAAGGAGTCAGGAAAAGATCTCTCCATTGCAGATGTCTGAACGTGGATGTCCTAGAGTGCCTCCTGAAGGAATCAGTTCACAGACGCCATTGTGTGATAAATTCAGATCTCCACTTAGGGCTCAAACTCATGGTCTAGCAAATGGAGCTCAAATTACTACATGCTAGTTGACCCACAGCAATCCTACATATGTGGATTCTTAGCCTACAGCAAATGCTAGTGAATGTGATTTAAATTAACCCTTTTTTATTGTGGGTAAGCAAAGTCTAATTACCTCACTTGCTGCAGGCTAGCAGTGAGCACACAGACAGTTACCAAGGGTCAGCTGATGTGTGGTAACTTGTTGCACCGCAGAAACTTGATCATGAGTTTAATTTGCTATAACTTCCACACACAGGCAAACCCTTAGACCTGGATTCTAATTTCTGCTAAAGCCTCAGGCAGTACAAAATTGACTAAAAGTTGTATTAAGGAGAAGGAGCAGTCACACCAATCCCCCTCTCTGCTGGGAGGTGCTACAACATGGTGGGTGTTAGTCTGTATTCCTCAAAAAAACTTCCATCGAACAGTGGTAACAATAAAAAAACCCCTAAATTCCTGAGTCTTTTTCCAGCTTAAAACATTAAGAGCTACTTGTATCAAATATCAACAAGTCTATCTCACTAGAGGCAGCCAGCATCCCTTGTAACAGAGCTGTACTTAACAGAAAACAATAAAATGCATTTATTTCTTACAAATAAAGTAAGGTATAAATAACTTAATAACAGTCTTGTTTCTGAGCCAGGAATCAACAAGTAAAGTCACCAAAGGTCCTTAGTCATAGGTACCGTGACAGTCCATCTATCTCTAAGTCAGAAACACAACCTCTTTGCTGTTAGAAGAGACATCTTTCCAGAGAGACACTGACAATTTTTTCCCCTCATCCCATCTATGTTGTCTGCTGCCCAGGCAGAAGATAGACATAAGACATGGAGCTGTTGGAGCGAGTCCAGAGGGCTGGACAGCTCTCCTATGAGGACAGGCTGAGAGAGTTGGGGTTGTTCAGCCTGGAGAAGAGAAGGCTGCGGGGAGANGTTCAGCAGCAACCGCAACATAAGGGAAACCTGCTCATCTGACCAAGCCCAGGACAGAATACAGAAACGCTTGTTTCCTGGACCTCCAGTGGTCCATAGGGCACTCTTGAAATGATGTAGCAGGGGACAAATTCCCAAACAGATACTTGGATTACATGAGGGTTTTTTTCAATCTAGCAGTGAAAGGGGAGCGAGTGATGGTTCACTGAAACCAGCCAAATTCAACTCCGATGTAAACCTGAAGCAGAGTGAAGTTGATGAATCCCTAACTGGCCAAGTCCCTCAAGAGAAAGGACGGATTCTCCCTCCCTCTTGGCAGTTTCAGGATTACAACTGAAAACTCTTCCCAAAAATGCATTTCAGTTCAATACAAGTTGTTTGGAAGAGCAGGGGAAAATGTGGTGAAATCCTCATTTTCATCTTAAGAAATGAGCCCCTAGAGCCTTACATCACAGACCCACTTTCAAATGGGTCAAAATATCAATCACCTAATGCTGAAGTTTCTCAGGGTGGGATTCAGTTCACAGACTGGGACATATACATATAGATGTCTGCATAAAAAAATGTCCAGTAGGGGTAATTCTGGCTTTACTGAATCCATCACACACAGAGTATTTTGCAATTAAACCTTATCTATCCAGGACTGTAGGGATCACCAGTCACCTCTGGGACCAAGCTCTCAGTATTTATAAGAAATCCCTGGTATCATGGACCAGTGTTATGCTAAAGAGCTGACCTGGCTTCTCCCACCATTCCGTCTGGCTTCCTAAGCAATGCATATGTGTGAATTGCACTGTACCAACAAATGAAAGAGTATTTTTAAAAGCTAGGTGATACACAATGCAAAGACCAGGAAAAAAAGTAAAAGGAAAGGTGTTCAGACCTCATGGAGTTACAGGAAATGAGATATTTCAATTAGAGAAGAATGAGGTCAATTTAGTTCATGTTTTGCAAAGCTGGAACTTTGATTTTACTTATAAATTCAAAAGTTATCACTTTGTCATAACGGTAAGAATAAGATAGCCATCATTAAAACAAATTGCCATGGGACTTTGAAGGTCAGTGGAGATCAAACCCATAGTCTGCAAAGCCACATTAGTTGCCAATGACATCTCATTTTCTCAGGATGTTCTGAGGAAATCTCCCCATTTCCAGGTTGCCTCATCTGAATGCACATCCACAAAAGCCTAATGAAATGCCGAGGTTTATGCTTATGAAATCAGTCTGGAGACAGAGAGTTTCTCACTGTGGAGGTTTGAAGCAAAGCAAGAAGGAAGCTTCCAGAGATTCATAGCTTGGTTAAAAACTTCCCTGGAGTTAGGGTTGCTATAGTGTTAGCACAATTAGGCTTTGAAAAGACGTGTAGGTACTAGTAAATTTCTCAAGACATAACACTGTGCAAGCAGCTTCCGTAGCTTCCTCAGCCACAATGACCTCATATTTCATCTCTGCACTGTAATACCGTTGGTGTGATATTTGTCAGCTGCGGTCCCCATCCTCTAGGCTATAGACTTGTGCCAGTTCACACCGTTTCAGTTTTAAACACGTTCTCAAGGTTGCATGGCTTCAATAGATTTGCAAAAAACTCTCGATTCACCAGGACCGAAATCTTCCGCGTGCCCGTGGAAGAAACCAATGCTCATGCCAAAGCTGGTCACCTGGAATGGAGTTCATCTCATCTCTCTGTAGCTGCCTAAAGGTTAGGAATCCAGTTAATGATATCACCTCAGCCTCTATGTCCTCATAACAGAGAGATCAGCACCTCAGAGGAGCAAGTTGCTCTGTGTTAAGATGGATGTCCAGGATAGATGGGTTGAATTGCATTCTGGGGGAGTTAGTCTCTACAAAGGGAGTCTACATGAAAGCCATAAACTAGTATGTTTAATTTTTAGATGGCAGAAGCTTGCTAAGATGAATTCTACCCTTCTCGTGAGCCGTATACACACACAAAAAAAATCAACAGCAAGTTCAGAGGAAGAGGTTTTTAAATCACCTTTCAGCATGGTTAGCACGCACTGTTGGCACTCAGCTTAATATTTCTCTAAAACGTTGTCAAAGTTATACTGAGCCATTGGCCAGTCACAAACCATCAGCTGCCCTCTGAAGGGTGCAGTGATGAAAAATTGCTTCTATTTTCTCTACAAAGATCTTAGGGTCCCAACTGCAGCCATAAATAGATTAACACTTTGCACACCAGGCTAGTGTCAATGCTCCAGTCCTATAGAAAAATGTGAATTATCAGACCTGAGGCCAGTAACCCTTTCCTTGAGTGGCCAGAACCAGTTGCTCCAGAAGAAATTGCAAGTACCCTGCACAGGACATTTGTGGAACATTGTTTTCTTGCATGAATCTCATTCTGATCTTCAATAGCCAGAGGTCACCTTAAGCCCAGAAATAAAAGCCCAGAAGCGCTTGTTGTCATTAACTATGACAAACTTTAATATTTGTAATATCTCTGTAAATATTGCCTTGAAAATGTCTGTTGAAAAATCCTCTTGAACCTCATTAAGTTTTTGGGCTGATAAACATCCTGTTGTTCACCCCAGAGCTAAAAACTAGCAGGTTCTGCTTCTGCCTTGAGACAGGTTGTAAAACTCACTTTCCATGGGAAGGGAGGTCATTTTCATCTCTTTTTGAGGCCTTTTTCGTATTTGGAGTAGACCTGCCTTCCCATTCAGTTTTCATTTTTTAATGGCAAGCTTTTTCTTTCTCCTGAAGCAACTGTACAAAGCAGTGTCTACTTCAGTTTATGGCTGTTTGTAGTTGTGCTGTTTGCACCAGGGAGAATTCAAGTATTTTACCTTTTATGTCCAGTCAAAATCACCAAGGAAGGTCAAGGACCTGACAAATCTGTAAGGTTTCTCATCAACCACTCTTAAAATACAGATACAAACCTTCCAGACACCAACTGGCATCACATCAATGACATTTGTTGGGTGTTGAGGCACTCAGTCATACCTCCCAACTTTAGCTGTCTAAAAGCTAGATGTTTAGGCTGTTTCTAGAGTGGATAGAGAAAGATAGGCAACTCCAGACAGTGATTCATCACATCCACTAAAAAGATACCTATCTCAGGAAGGATGAATCTCCTTCAGAAGATGCCCATCTTTCTAGAGGGAGGTAAGATGATTAGCTCACATAGTTAAGCATTACATGGCTAAAATTAAGTGAGCAAATTCCATCCAGAGATCTGTTAGGGGACCTTGCTGTCACCCAACAGAGTACAGATCCAGCTCCTTGTATGCTTGGAAATAGCAGGTGTTCTCAAACTTTCTGAGAAAGCCCTGTTTTTAAACCAGAGTTGTCCCAAGTTGGTGGAACGCTTCCTCAAGGCTGAGTTGAATCTTCCCAATCTAACCTGAAAGGAGATGCCTGAAGATAGCTTGAGTCAGCCAGCCTTTGGGTTTGGGATCATCATGAGACAAGGTCCCACCCCATAAGCAAGTGTTTTGGGTTTTGGTTTTTTTTCTGACTGGAACAGTAAGTCCAGTTCCCGGAATATTTTAAAAGTATTCTCCCTTGTTCAGTCACTTGGGCCCATGCATAGTTACGCTCAGCATGCTCCTAGGCAAAGTTGTCTGTCTCTGCAACCCTGGAAGGCTCCAGACCAGTATGCCAAGAACTGAAATCAAGGTCTTCTCTTCAGAGCTGCTGCCTTTCTTTGTGGCCATTTCCCAGACCTATGGGAAGTGCATGAAAAAGCGCTGAGCAACAAGTGACCTCAAGGCAACCTGCAAGCACTGCTCATCTCACAACCACACCACCTTTTCTCCACACAGCTAAATAGTGCTTTATGTGCCTAACTTCGTATCTCCACATGTTTAAACCTCTTCAGGGCTCAGAGGCTGGCTGTGGGAAATGGGGATATTAACATTATGTCAGTGCCCAGAAGGTCTCTGACTATGAGACAGGCAAAGCCTGTGAGGCATCAGTAGACTATCTGCCCATGTTGGCTAAAGCTGGCCACAAGGATCTCAGGTGGAACTGTTCTCTGCCAAAACAGTGCAGTGGAGTCAAGCTCAGCAAATAATTTCTGGCAAACCAAAAATGCACTAAAATAATTATAATTAGAAATGTCAGATCTGGGCTTTCTGTAAGACAGAAGAGTTTGATTTTTTTAATATTTTTTTCAGGATGGATTCTCAAGGGTATTGAGTTCAGAGGCACAGACCCAAGTTACTGGGAGTCAAACTAGGGTGTGAGCCATGTGAACACCCATGTGAACGTTCTTACCCCCCGGTATATATGAACCATCTTGTATTTATTGCAGGGTAAGAGCATTCACACGGGCAGTTACCACAGAAAAACTGGCATCTTATTAGTTCACACCCTAACTTACCTCGTGGTAATTTGTTCATGTGCCCATCCCCTAAGGTGCCATTCCCAAAGTGAAGTTAGAGGATGCAATGTCCCCTTTATACTCATAGTCAGCAACTTAGTGGTTAGGGCACTTAACCATGGTATGGGAAAGTGAGCTTCATAAGTTTCCTCTGCTTGATTTGAAGCAGGGTTTTGAACTCAAGTTTCCCAAATCTCGGTAGCACACCCTAGCCAACAGATTATGCTGTTCCACAGAACTACCAAATCAATTATTCATATTGATTGAGTCTTGGCCAACACTGGGGATTCAGCCAGAAACCTCTGGAGCTCAGAACAGAAGCTCTCAACTTAGCACCCATAGTATCTGACACCTGGGTGAAGATAAGGATAGGTAGCATATGGATGGATTTTGCAAACGCTGAAGCCCATTAGGATACATACAAAAGTTCTGCAATTCTGTCTTTGCATGCCCCAAAACCCCATCCAGCTCCTAGCCAAGTTTTCCTGCATGTTGTCAGATGCATACAAGCCTTAACTGGGTTCCTTCTCTCTCCTGCAGTGGGATAGGAGATGGGACTGAGAGATATGCCAGTAATTTACATACATTATTACTGCGTGTCCCTGATAGCATGTATAATAATGTGCTATGTATCAGCCCAACACAGGAAAGACTCTCCCTGCTCTCGGGCTTGATCTCAACCTGTGTGACCCAGCTTGGTGCCTGTGCATAGAAAATGAATGGAACTGCCCAAATATTTAAGGATAAACACAAGGCTAAGCAGCACTTTCCTGGCCCAGAATCAAAGTATGAGGCAACTTGCAGGATCAAAACCTAAAGGAGCGCAGAGTCTAAGACACAAGACAAAGACATTGCTCCAAAGTCTGCTAAAGTCAGGGGAAGATTTCCCTTGAGTTCTACCTGTCTTTGGAGTAGAAGCTAAAGCTAGGAAGAGGGCTATATGCATATTCATACATATATACAAGCATATGTATTATATATGTGTATAACTATCTTCCTTCATGCTAGATACTTCTTTTCTCCAAAGAATCCTCAATGTAGTAATTAACTGGACTTTTCTGGGAGATGTCAGTGGGAGCTGCTTCCACCAGGGAAGTGGGTGCATTTCTGCAGCTGTCTTGCTCCCATGCTCACAAAACACAAGCCAGCCATTCTCACAAACCCTTCATCTCTCTCGTTCACTCTATCTTGTGAGCCTCTAACAAAGTGCCTGCAATGCACAGCCATGCTGTCGGGTGCCTCCCAGGTGAGGGCACGTGGTATGTGTTGTCCTGGTATGGGAGACAAGCCGTGAGTGGGAAGCATGGACCTTCCAAGAATTGGAGCTCTCCACCCTTCTTGAACCTAACGAGAAGGTTCATTCACTTCATCTTTTCCTCAGTCATACAATGGCATAGGCCACACCATCTGTGTTCTCCTTTCTCCCACAAGTCACATAGAATGAGAAGGAAGGGGGAAGAAACAGAAGATGAATGGATTAAAAAAATAAAAATAGAGCAAGGAATTGTTCTGTGGGCACTGAAACTCATGAGTACTGACTTCTCTATACTTCTGTCTGGATTTCTGATGTCCAGGGAACATTGCACACATACACAGTTGCATGCACACATATGTGCAGGCATACTCACATGCACCTGTGCGTGCACACACATACAGAGACATACTGTAGCCTCTCCCTCTGGGAGGCAGTTGGTCACATGTCTCCTCCAGTTAACCTCCTATTTTTGCTAGACTTGTGGATGTCCAACGTCTTTGAGAACCTCTGCCAAATGAAGCTCATTAGGCGAGCAAATGTCATTACGAGGACAAACAAGCAGCAGGATTGCTTAAGCCTTGGTTCATGCAGCAAACAGCTGTAAGAGGTGGAGTAGAGCAGAAATGCATCTGAGAGCCCTTCCATGAGTTCCTCCCTGCCCCTAGCCTGCCAGCCCCTCCAGGGTCACGAAGCCATTGCCCTGAAGGACATCAGTCCCTCTGCACATTCAATCCCTTACAGGTCTGCATTTTAAATGCACTTTGGAAGGGCCTGAATTTCACAGAGAAGGGGCCAACACTGGCTGAAAATTACATATATTACACCTGAGGTGTCTCCATCTATTCTCTCCTAATATTAATAATAAAGTCTAACTTAGCATAGTAGTGCCCAAGGCTAAGTTCATGCGTAACTTAGCACCCAGACAATTTTAATAGCAAAACCTATGTAGAAACCTGAAATCTAGGCAGTTTGGAGGGATGTTCACATCACTTTTCTCACTCTTCCATTATACCACCATATTCTTCTGGCATCAAAGAAAATCCCAGGCATCTATCCTGACGTCTTTAAGATCAAGGAAATATAAGATAAGCTGAACTCTTCCTCATTCACAGTAACAGAAACAGTCTGGGAATTTCAGGGCTAGACAGCACAAGTGTGTGAATAAATGTGTACAGATCTTATCAGCAAGGTCAGCAGAACCATAAAAATCTCAAACTTAGGAGAAGACAATATGAGTTGGTGACTCTTGCTGCAGTGATTTCAGAATCATGGTTGGTCTTGAGGGTGGTCTCTGTCATGGCACCTCCACTTGCCAGTTCATTACTGGTTACAAAAATAATTCCACATGACTATTTCTTTGATGAATGATGCTTCTGCAAGAGCACTTTTCTTGAATCAGCCTTTGTGTTGTAGGCTAGCACTGCAGAAACCCAAAAAAGGATAGACTTTTGCAGAAATACAAATTCCTTGTTCAGGGGGTCCCAGAGCTGTGGGCGGGATGAATAAAAGGATTTGAGTATGATGGAGTTAAGAGTGCTTCACCTAACCGTGTCCATCCAGAAGTCAGGCACTCAACTAGTCATGGTTCTCTTGATCACCAACATAGAGAGATCATCGGCTGCTACAGAGAGAGACATTGCACCCAAAGATTGACATCAAAGATAGGTCTGATGAATCACAGTGAGGAAGTGTCAGCCTTCATTCATTGACTAGAAAGGGAGCTCAGATGACTACCTCAGATGAGATGTCCAGCTCTGAGATGGAGTATGACGAATCCTGCTCAGCATGGTTGCAGTACATCTCTACAACAGAGTGAACAAACCTAAATGCTTCACTCATGGTCTCCGTCATACTGACTCATGAGTGTCCAGCTGCCCTGGCTGTTATCCTCACCCTAGTGGGTTTTTTTTTGAAACAGTGAGTCAAAGTTAGCTCCAGCAGAGCTTTTCCTCCTGTACCTCGGGCTCTGTGCAGTGACGCCATACTGTACATTGAAACGGGGTGTGCTCAGCCTGCCTCTGCCACAGACTGTAGGAAACTGTCTTGTTTTCCAGCTTTCTGATTCTCATCTGTCCAGGTCACCAAGCTATTTGTTTAGGCTTGTGAAGGGCAGAGAAGGGATATGACCGGAGGTCCCGTGTCCTAAGGATGTGCTTTAGCCCTGAGTTGTCTTTTTCCCCTGGTTTATCACAGAGTCTGCAATTCATTAGATAGCCAAAGTCTTGCATATTGCCCTACCCTTCTTGTACTAGAGATGGACAAAATGGGGCTTTTCCATGCAAAAAGCCTGTATTGCTCTATTTCTGGAGCTTGTGTGCAGGGCAGAATTTCTCAATGTATGCTGTCAGAGTACCAGTGTCAGAGGCAACAGGAGCCACCACTGGCATCACTGTTGGTGGCAGACACCACCACTGTATCTGTGGCTGTAAATACATGCTAGACTATGTAACCCTTGAATTAGTTTCTGTACTACAGATTGGAGACTCTTCTGGTAAATGTGACAGTTTACTTGTAATTTTGGTGGAGCTGTTAGAAAGCTGCACTGACGACACACTGCCTTATATTATGACCGAGCTTGAACATTTCATTCACGAGGACACTGAGACTACACATTGCATCAGCCGGACAGATGGACTCAATGCTCGTTTCTATCACAGACTTCCCATATGCCTGTGGGCAAGTGGCACCAAGGATTTCAGCGGCCACTGAATTAGCATTTCCCTGTCTGATTCCCAATCTTCTGCTAATGTGTCTTATCTATTCTCTTTCAACTCAGTTGTTTGCCCCATCTGTCTGGACCCTATACTCTTTCAGTCAAAAACTAGTTCCCACTGTGCCCTTAGTCTTCTGTTGTAAGTGACTTTCAGATTTTGCAATCAATCCACTAATATCCATGACCTGTTAGCAAAAGCCTGTGATCCAATAAGCTCCTTCCTTATCCAGCTGATATTCTTGTTAGTAATGACTCAGTGCAAACTACGTCTTATATCCATTACTTCTTCAGAATTCTGATTTAGGTATCTTTAATCCAGCCTGGGGCACATGAAGATGGATGAGATGATTTCTGGATCAAATGATTTAATGATGGTAGAAGTCATTACACCTATTATTGCAAACACACAGTGGGATGCATCTCAGCTAACCTAAGGTGCCTAATAGTTAGACAGCTAAATCTGTTTCTACGACATGTGAGGGGAAATAAGCACTTCAATAAAAGCAACAGAGCTAATCCACTTTTCCTCACATTCAGAATGAGCTAAGGGTATTCATGGACCAGTCACTGCAATCCACTGGCAAGAGGCAGCTCAATAAATCAGTTAATTGATCAGGTTGCAGCAACGCAGTCAATAAATCTAAAGGCATGAGGCAAGAATTATGTGTCTAAATAGCCTTGCACTTCACTTCTTCTGTTCTTTTCCACTTAGCCTCTTATTGTTTTGTCTGAGCACTTCCACCAGCAAATCTTTCCAGATGGTGACCAAACCACACCTCTGCTAATGCTGCAGCAAAAGGGCTTTCAGGCCCTGGAGATCAGGGTGCCGCTTGCTTTCTCTGTAGATTTACACTATTTGTAAATGGGCGTGTATCCAGGCCTTGGAAAAAAAAAAAAAAAAAGGCACACTTTGTTCAAGCCAGCTCGTGAATGGGCTAGGCTGGACCGAGCCTCCCAGTCCCTGGATCCCTCACTGCCAGAAAATAATAGACTGTATCAACACACACTTCAAAACACCTTTAGTCCATCTTCTCAGCATCTACACATCTCTGAAGGGTATGGTTCCCAGGGCCTCCAGGACATTTCTCCACCAGCATTACAAAGCCACAAGGAGAGGCAGCACTCTTGAGGTATACAGGATCAAATGAGGTACCCAGCTCTCCTGATCTGGATTGGTAAGGCAAATTAATTCACAACAAATGCATCGGGTCTGCTCTTCCCATGGAAGAATGTGCAAGACAATGATACTTCATAAGAATTCCCTTCAAACATCTTTCTGAGATAGGGGATTTTTGCTCAACTCTTTTATACCTATGTGGAATGCCACACCAGGACTTCAAGTGATGGGTTTATAAATGTAATTTGGTTGCTAGCAATGTCCACCAGGATTTTCAAAAGGGTCTTCCAATAGAAGCATCCTATTTTAGTATTCTATGTGTCTAAATAGATCATTATATGCCTAGATGCTCCTAGCCTTTAGGAGTGTATTCAAAGAAAAAATAAAAAGAAGCTGGATTCATCTATCTGAAAGGAAATATCTTTTCCTGCCCTAGTCATGCAGGATCCTCTTGCAGGCAATGGTGAGAAAACTGGCACAGCTGGAATGTGAGTCACCTCATCCAAAAGTAAATGTCTAACATACGTCAGATGAATTGCATCCTATTTCTCGCCAATAATTCTAAAATACACTTGGCTAGAGACTGCTAGAGCTGCAAGGTGATTCTTCCTCCAGAAGGGATAGGAATCAAACCTGCACCTCCTCAAAACAAGCATTAACTAGAATCTTATGCCGCTAAAGGAACCGTGGGTCTCCCAGTAAATTCTACAGGTCTTATCTGATGCCTAGTGGTGTTTCCCCAGTCGTCACTGCACTTTGGATGGGGTCCTACCTGTTTAGCAAGAGCTCAGGCTGTGCCATTTCTTCCTGCCTACTGTAGGCCCATTAAAAAAAAAAAAATAAATGGAAGTGCTCCTTAAGTGTGTCCTTCAGCCTGCAAAGGATTTAGAGTTGCTTTCTGTCATGCCACACAACACTGTCTAGCAACAGGCTCTATTGTTGTTCTTCTGGGGGCAGAGGGACAAACTGAATGGTAGGCTTGGCAACTGTTCAAGGAGTTTCATTCCTCCCTTCCCACCCCTTAGTAAATATCTCTATTAGACAAGGTGCACCCTTTTGGAAGCAGAAGAAACTCCTGCTCTGCTCAGTGCTGTTTGGCTTCATTTCACAGGCTTGGCTATAGCAGAGATGGGCTCTGCCTTTCCTCGCTGCTCCAACCCACCACGTGAAATCTGGTGGATAACAGCAACTTCCTTGGAAACCTCAATGTGCATAACCTCTACCATAAAACTTCATCTTCTAAAAGAGATGTAGAGGAAATACAAACCTGGAAAGTGAAATTAAGAGAGATAGACTGGGAAAAGAGAAAGGGTTTGATTTCAGAGAACTGGAAGTAAAACAAAGTTAGAGAAACTCTCGAAAATGCAGATGCAACTCATTAATAGGAGTGACTGTGTCTTCTGCTGAGTTAACTGTCATGATGGGGAAGCAAGAAAGCCATTTTATATCTCTTTTTTTAAAGTTTTGAGATGAAGCTCTATTGCAAGTTTGAGTCAATGACTTGTGGCTGTGGTTGGGGAATGGTGGGAGACTCTGGATGTGTTTGAGGATGAGGAGCGTGAGGAACACATATTTGTTCTCTAGAGTGCGCTGGATTAGAGGCAGGATTAAATATGTTTCAGAGAAAGCTGCAAAACACTCAAGCTGCTTAGGCTTTCAGCAGCTATGCGGAGACATGATAAAATATAAGATGGTGTGAATTCGCTGAGGAAAGGGGTGACCTAGAGGTTTTTAGTGTCAGCCTGGATGTCATGCACGTTCCTGCAGTAGCACAGTATGATCACACTATGGCTGCACCCGTTCCAATACAACGGTGAGCACTATGCACTAAAGAGCTTGTTAAAATATAGGAAAAAAAGATGGACTTGATTTTAGCCATGTGAAATTTTGCTAGGCAATGGGAATTAGAGCTCATATTTTAACAGCTAGGAAAAAGGCAAATGAGCAAACTCTTAAAAGGGATTTCCTGTCTTGGGAATAATCTCAATAATCTGATGACAGTGGTGGACATGACTCTGAGTTGGTTTCCTCAACTTCTCCATAGTTGCAGAGGATTTAACCAGTCAAGCTCAGTTGAAGGACTGAGACATGAACTGCACCATAAGAAAGTGTCCATTTCTCTCCATCAATGAAAGGAGCCAAGAGCACCTGGCTTGGATGGAGACATCTAAATTGCAGACACATAAAGGGTAAAATGAATTCCACCCCAAGGCTTTGCTTGGATGCCTGCAGATAGGCATCAAATGCCACTGAGATGCTCTAGCATTTCCTTGACCAGCTTCCATCTGTGGCTGAGAAAAGAGCATGTTATCAGTGGATTGTATACAATCCCTTCCAGGCCTCTGAGGACAACCAGGATGCCATTGAGCATCTTAACTAGAAGTAGACATCCGTGCATTGCACCTGATGGGAACCCAGGCACCTTTATTTTTGGACTGGATGTTTGTCCTGGAAGATATGTTTAAACTGACCACTAGGACTGATGCATGGTGACCAGGAGAGCTTCCATAACCTGTGATAGACATGAGGCCAGGACAGAAATGTGAGAGTCTACCATGATCTGAGCTCAAGGAACCTCCAAGGCACTCTCTGAGCCTCCTGCGCAAACCTGTTCCAACACACTTTGAGCCTACAGAGCCCCCGTGGAAGAGGAGAAATGACCATCCCAGACACCTGGGATGCCTTGCGAGGCCTGTGATGTGAGAAGGGAACCAGCCCATATGCTATGATGTGACCTTGTTGGTGAAGCCCAAGAGTGTGCCAAGATGCAATAAGTGAAAAGCATTTCATTCCAATGGAGTGTGGGGGAATATCCATGTTGGAAAAGAGTAATAGCATCTCTGCTAAGAATTATCACTATACCAATATAAAGCATAACTGACCATTATTTACACCAGAACAGAAACTGTGATGAGGAGACCAAAGGCACCCTGAACTCCTTTGATGGCCCAGGCTCTACAAATGCAAAGCGCTCTCTGGGTATCAGCAACATCCAAGTGGGAAGGGAACTGTGAATATGCAGGTGACAAACAAGGAGAAGGGACAAACAACATCTTTGTGATGCGTAACGCTCTCCCCTGTTTTACAGGCTGTTTTCAAAAGCAGTGCCCTATGTTAGGAGTTCAGAACAAGGGAGTTAATGTATTGGTTCTTCTTCCCTCCCCTTGTTTTTTACAAGTGCCAGCAGAATTTGGAGTGAACTGATGAATTTTTACATGTTGTACTAAGATGATAACAGGACTTAAAGCAAGCCTTGCCGCTTTTAAAGGGACAGGAGGGGACAAAAGCATTATGAACGGCCCAGGCTAGGTGGAAACAGTTGGCATAGACAGTGTCAGGAGTGGCTTTTCTGCAGGACCAAGCCTGGGCCTCATCCAGCAAAGCCTTGGTGGAAACATCATGGGAGGGCTCCTGCCCTTACAGACTTTCCTGACTATTCCTCTCCTGTCAGTCTTAAGCCCCACTGACCTGTCTTGGCTCTCATGGACCCCGGGTGTTCATTTGCCTCTTGATGGTGTCAGCAAAGCAGAGATGGGTTTAGTGAGACAGGATGGGAACAACTCTTGCTGCAGTCTTGGGGCTGTGCCCCATCCAGCCTTAGCTGAGCATGTGGAGAAGATATATGTGCTTTGGCCAATAATTTTCTCCTTGCTATTTCCCCTTCCTTTCCACTATATTTCAATGGTTTTTACTGGCATCATCACCCCAGGGACCTATCACCACCTGACTGGGCAGAAAGCACCAAGCTTCACATCACCAGAAGAGACTGGCTGCCTATTTTGGGTCTAGAAAGCTCTTCTTCTTTGCAGCAATGGTCTCCAGACCTCTTGCATGCTCCACCTCCCCTCTTCCTAGCTGCACTCTTTGGCCTTGCAGGGTTTCCTCTGGGATCCAGACCAAGATCATCAGTCCAGTCCTGCTCCAGGAAGGAAGCAGGAAAGGGATCTCATAGATTTGGGATGAAAACACGAGTGAGTCAGCCTCATTTCTCCTGGAGAAGGGCAGCAATCCTTGATTTTCCTTTCCTTGGAGAGACCACAGGGTCACAGCAAAAGTCAAGGCTCCTCCAGCCTGATGCTTTAGATGGAACAGTCAAAAAGTATTTTTCACCAACAGAAAGAAGGGCTGTGGCCATTCCTCTGTTCTAGCTACTCTACTTACAGCAGGCCTAGCTGCACAGCTGAGTTGGGAAAAAGAAACGCCATGTGCACAAGGAAGATGACTCATCAAGCTAGCACAGGAGCTCAGAGAGAAGAACAGGACCCACCTATTTAATTAAGGTCTACTGCCCCTGAAGCGGTCACTTCTTTACCCTGCCCTGGTGTTGTGCACTGCAATAGCACCCAAGGACATGGCATCTGGTAGAAAAGTCTTTAGAAAGAAGAAGAAAAGACCTGCCTGTCCTCAGTAGGTTTTGGTGCTACACTCAGCCCTGCTGCAGGATCATTGCAAGGTCCAGGGCAGGGCCTTTAAATTCTTCTGTCTCTGCTTACCCACCTGCAAAATGGGAATAAAAAACATCCTCTCCCTTCCTGGGCGCATATCAGAGCTTAAGCCGTGTTAGGAAGTGCTCAAAGGTTTTCAGGTGAGAAGTCTGAGAGGTGTTCAAATGTCTGTAAAGGACATTTTTTTGCCTCTGGGGCTACCTGAAAAGGTCTGAGGAGCAAAATGATTCACTTTTTCGTATCTTAGTTAGGAAAGGCTTGCTTGCTTGATGCAATGCCTTTGTTCAATGCTTTGAATATCATAGAAACATAGAACGGTTTGGGTTGGAAGGGACCTTAAAGATCATCTGGTTCCAACCCCCTGCCATGGGCAGGGACACCCTCCACTAGCCCAGGTTGCCCAAAGCCCCATCCAACCTGGCCCTGAAGACTTCCAGGGATGAGGCATCCACACTTTCTCTGGACAACCTCTCCTAGTGCCTCACCACCCTCAGAGTGAAGAATTTATTCCTAGTATCTAATCTAAATCTCCTCTCTTTCAGCTTAAGGCCATTACCCCTTGTCCTACCACTACATGCCCTTGTAAACAGTCCTTCACCAGCTTTCAAGTTACATCAAGTTGCTGGATTTCAGGTTAACCTATTTAATAAAGTCTACTTAAAATTGAAATGAAAAAAATCAATTAATAAATAGCAGGACAACATAATTTACTAAAATGAGTCTAAAATCTGAGTAGATGAGGGCTCTTCTTTAGCTCTCTGGGAGAGTCCCAGCTCTCCCCCTGTTTGAAACAGGGGCTTCTTGCTAAGACCTTGAAAATTTTCAGTTCCTGCTGTAACAGAGGCTTCCTGTGTGATCTTGGTCTAGTCACTTAATCTCACTGGCACAGGTCCTCCATGCCTGGACTATGCCAGGAACAACATAAATATCATTAGAGTCTGTTTCCCTGGTCCCACCATGAAAAAAATGGAGATAGGGAAATATTTCCCTTACCCTTTGCACATCATACCCTATGCATGGACCAAACATGCGCTGTTTCATATCACGTAATATCTACACAGCAAGATCACCTCAACCCAGGTGCCCTCCACCCCTGTTGCTGCTTGGGTGTAAATCACCCCTGTTGTGCTCAGGAAAATCCAAGTTGGTGGGTGAGTTGGTATCTGAGAATAGGCAAAAACATCATTCCCTGATTATACGCTGCCTGGCAAAACAGGGCCGTGTAAGATACTGTTGTAACATAGATACGTGTATAGAAAGACAATTCCCAAGCCTTGGGGCAAGGGTGGGAGAGGGCTGCACATACTGGGATTGCACCATGCTCAGCCGAAATGCAGCCACCTTTGCAGAGGAGCACGACAGCTCTTTAACATCGCACCACAGAGGAAATGAAGATGAATGCCATCGCCTCGCAAGTGTCAAAATCCTCAACTCTGGCTAACCGAGCAGAGGAGAAGTGGGTAGATGCAATTCATATTTCCGAGCTCCAGAAATTGCTTTAGGAGCTCTGGTGCCAACACACATGTCTCATGCTGTCCCTTGGGTGACCTTCCATGGCTCTGCCTCCCTCCTGGCTAACGAGGGATGATCATCTCTCACTTAACACGGTTGCTCTCTGCCAAACCTAAGCTTTGCTTTCTCAAGTGCGGAGCCTGCCAAGACTCAGTTTGGTTCTCCAAGATTTGCAACAAAAGGAGAATTGGGTTTCTCGTGGGATCCAGAACCTGGCCTGGCTTTCACCCACCCCAGTGCAAATTAGGGGCTGTTCCACCCACCCCGAGGGGACAGATCCCAGGAAAGACCCCAACCAGGTCACAAGCCAAGACACCATCTGTGCACTGCTTTTATTGAGGTGATGCCATCAAACTCTGACAGGGACAGGTTCAGGTGTTGCACCTGCGTATTGCTGGAGTAATGCCACTGGGTTACTTGTCTTTCTGTTGGCAAGGCTCCCTCCCACCTTGTTCCTGTGCACTTACATTTCCTGAATCACAAAAATTAGAGGTGGAAAGATCTTTGAGATCACTTTCAACCAATAGGGCTTCTGTGACCAGTCTTGGGGAATAAGCAATAAGAAGCCAAGAGCAAACACAGGTCACAGCCAGAAAAATATTCCTAACACACATCCTTCACATCCACTTTCCAAACAGCAGCCTGGCATCTCCAGTAACACTGTGTTCCCTCTGCCACTGGTGGTTATGGCTCTTATCTCCTCGCCCTGTTCGTTATGGGGCCAATCTCAACTCACATCACTTAGGTTGTGATACAGGTGTTACAGAGAGCAGGAGAGGAGGCAGGACCTCCACCATGCCCAGCAGAAGAGAGGAAGGGACAGACACCATTGCCTAAAGCGATGCCACCACATGAGGTCCCAGCCAGTGCCTACCTCCTCCCATGAGGCTTCCTCCTCCAGCTCCTCTCCAGGAGGACCACGTGTACCTCCACGTGTACCAAGCTGCCTTGCACCCCAGGAAGAACACCTGAGATGCCAGCTGGCAGGTTTCTCCCATGGTGAAGAGGTCTCCTTGTACTTCTAATTCAGCCCAGAGACCCTCTCCCGTGATCATCTCCCCTACTACCAGCCTCCTGGGCTGCAGGAGGTTAAGATCCCCAGCACTGAAGCTCTGTGTTAATGTTTATTGCTGTTTGGTTTTTTTTTTTTTCCTTCTCCTGAACCAAACCCTTCTCTCTTCTGAATCATTTCTACACTCTGGCTGTCCTCAGACTGAGTCAGGCCTCATGCCACTGATTAAAAAATAAAATAAAATGCTTTTTCCCTTCCATGTGCAGTCAGCCAGTCAGTCAAGGCAGTGCAAGTTAGCTGGAAAAAGTTTTAATTTTGTTCATATTGCCACTGTGACTCTGCATGGACCCCAGACCCACCAGAACAGGGGACAGGTTACATCTAATCCTACCCCTCTGATGAATTCTGCTTCCAAATTTCCTAAGTCTTTCTTCGCCCACTCTGGTCTCTTTTCTTTTTTTTTCAAAACAAACTAAAAAATGAACAGCACTAACATTTGAAAAAAAACCAAAAAACCAAAAAACAACTCCACATTTTTGCTTTTAATCTGGCCCCCTGGGTATGGAAGAGCCTGTTGCTGCTACCAGTAGCTCCTTTAGGTTGAACCGCGCAGTGCTGCACTGCATTGGAGAAGGTCCCGTGGGGTTACTGTGCCACAATAAATCACGTCCCTAAAAACCTATCACATCGGTCCCAACGGGAACCAGTGCCCTCTTCTTTTATTACTTTTAAATAATTATTCTTAAAGCCTATTTCATCTCTCTCTGTACATACGTTATTTGGGATTTTTCTGTTTTAAGAAGCTCCTGTAGCTCTCCCTCCCCATTCCCCCCCCTCCCTCCATCGCCGAAAGGATGTGGACCGAGTGCGAGAGCATCACTGCTCCGGGGGATCTTTTCCCTTTTGCTCCACTGAACTTTTTCCAAAGGTACCGCGCGTCTGGGTCTGTGCAGAGGCCACCAGCGCCGCACGGCCTGATTTTAAACAGGTGCCGCTGTGCCACGGTGAGAACAGCAATTCGAACAGCTCAGCCAAGTAAGCTCTAAGTAGAGGTAGACAGAAATTACAGTAACAAACACATGCCCACTTGCTCCCCCTGAGAAATACACACTTGATGTTTCCCCTAATTTCTCTCCTTTGGGAGAATAATTAATCAAAACCTACAGGAGTGTGTCGTTTCTCAGTCTCTGCTTTTGCTCAAATCGTCTTGAAGCTGAAAGCAACGTTAAGTATCTATAGCTCTGTGTGCTTTAGGATGAGTTTACGCTTTAATTAGAAACTATTATTTGTGAGGGGTGCAATTTGGGGGTGGTAAATTACAAATTTTCTGCTGTACGCAATCAAGTCACTATGAGCTAATATAAGGGAGGCTTTAAACAGAGATGGTTGAGATGGGGCGTTTGTTGCTGGCACTACCAGACTTAAAAAAATTCCTGGCCCTCTATGCAGTCCCTTCCGAAAAAGAAAAACAACAAAACCCCCTCAAAAAAAACCAAACCAAACCAAAACAAAACAAAAAAACCAAAACCTAAATTAAATTAAAGTAAAGAAGCACAATCGATTTTCTAAATCAGCTGGGTTGGAAGCAGGTTGTCCTTGACTAGGAGGGAAGAAGCTGCGCTCCCGATGTCGGGATGTGCACGGGTGCGTCCGGGGGACCCCTGTGCCACCCTCCAGCCCCCGACTCTCCCATCTCCAGGGCTGTTCCCCAACTCCAGCCTTGGGGGTGGCCACGGGTTTATATCTTGCTTGAGGATAAATAAAAAGGGA
>VXBL01006857.1:721747-744690 GCA_013400195.1 Aramus guarauna
ACCAACCCCAAAAAAAAAAAAAAAAAAAAAAAAAAAAAAAAAAAAAAAAAAAAAAAAAAAAAAAGAGACAGAGAAGAAGAAGAGCAGATTAAAAATATCAGGGTTTCATTGCCGAGAGGCAGTGAGTAAGAGATGTACAACATAATGAACAGGATAGAAATCAGTAAAGAAGCTATAATTTGTTCTGACTCATGATACCAGCCCAAAGGAATTAAAAGCAACTAAATTAAAACCAGTAAAAGCAGACGCTTTTATATACATAGCTAATGATTAAACTGAGGAACTCACTGCCACAAGACAGCACAGGCATTTAGCAGGAGTCAAATAAATAAATAAAAAAAAATCTCAGAAGAAATGAAAAGGTAGTTTTATGCTCTGATAAGTCAAATAATTCCAGATTATATTTTGGAGAAGTCTTGTAATAACACCTCCAGCATGAGCTGGAGTCTTTGGTTTGGGCCTCGCTAGAGGTCCGTTGAGGATGTTCAACCTTGGCTTGCATTGGATCTGGTTTCTAGCATCTGTGAGGCTGGTTTGTGGTTCCCAAAATGATGACACTTGATCATAGACACAAATTAAATGGAGAGGAGTTTGCAAGTCAATTTATCTCTCTTCCCCCAACACTCACTATACTGATATGGGAACATTCATTGATTACAAAGGATAATTGTAGAATATTAATGGATATTACATCCAAAATAAAAAAATCCACATCCCAGATGAGCACCCACTGTCCTACGTCCATCCAGTGGGTATCCCCAGTGAAGTCCAATCTCAGCTCCTATTTTAAGATTGTGGATCTGACCACCCCCAAAAAAATTAGACTAAAACAATTCTTCCAGCAATCTCAAACTTTTATTTGGTTAGCAAATCAACAAACCCAAATCAGTTGATCCATTTTTTGTTTTGGTTTGGTTTTAAAAATTTTATTCCTTGGTCAGAAGGACAGAAAAATTCACCACCATCTTGAAAATTACCTTGAGACATATCATGCAAAACCCCAAATTTTCTCATTGTTTTAGGGTAGGCCCTTACAGTCCTGGCCACCATTACAGCCTTACTCTGTGGGACAGCTTAGAAGTGTTTTTTTCCAATAGCTATTTGGATTCTGATGATTTTTCAAAAAATCCATCTCAGGTTTGGAGAATGGGTTATATGTTCCATAACTGTCAAAAAGCATCTATTTTTAAGAAATTCTTTGCCTTTCCCAGAGTTGTCTGTATGGCATCAGCCACTGCCATGGGCTTGCAATGCTCATGAGCTGGCCTGGCAGAGGGCTCACATGGGGAGCCAACTCCTTCCTTCCCCCACCTTCTCTCCATCCCCCAGGGTGCTACAGACAACACAGTGGACACCATCTTCTCTTCTCCCAGCCCCTTGAACTGTCAGAGACACTGGGATGTCCACTTGATGTCACAGAGGAAACCCACCCCTGGTAGAGCTGGAAAGACCTGTGTCAGACACCAAGCTGAGGACTAAGTCAGGAGAGGCCATGCCCAGGCTTCACTGATGTTCTGTGTTCAAAGAGAAAGGCAAAGCATTGTGTTCGGATGTGCCTTCAGCATCTCAGTTGTCTTGCCTCAATAGCTCAGGTCCAGCTCTTCAAATATGTCAATGTGGTGGTTAACCAAGGAGAGATAGGTTCCTCCATGTCCTGAGGCCCAGAATCCCAAAGGTTTTCTTACATCATCTGAGGCTTTTGTACCTCAGGAGATAAATATACGTGGCGAGAATGCAACATTGGGCCAACCATAATTGATCAGATTAGTTGTTTAACTTATTTAACAGCCATCAACAAACTGCCCAATTAAGGACTCTCCTGGGGAATGATCCTGTGGGACACCACTCACACACAGCAGCAATGGGTTGCTTTCTGCCCTGGAATGGGAATGCTTCTCACCTTGTCACAATGTTATTTTATTTTTTTTCCATTTTCTGTTGTATCTCCTGTGCTTTTGTAGTGAGGATAAATGTGTAATCCATTTTGCTATTGAAATAAATTATTGGCAGTTGTCTTGCCTCAATATCTTGCAGCACTGAGTTCTGTTGGTGAACAACGTATGGCAAAACTTATCCTTACATGCTTCAGAAGTGTAGGACCATCGCACATGCAGTGCCTGGAACAGCACTGCAACCTTTGAGTCAATGGTTCCCAAACTCTTTGCCGCAAGCATATCCTGCATGTGACTACAAGTGTGGGATTTACAGAAGGGAAAAAGAGGTCACCAGCAAAATACTGTGCTACTTCCCTCACTGTTAGTGTAAGGCAATGACTGGGGGGATTCCCAGCACGGGTTTTGGGCAGCACCAGCCATGCTGCACTCCACAGCTTTGCATACAGCTCCTGCACTGACCAGCCGAGAGGTCAGCGCTCTGTGAAGGGCATTTGAACCCACGTGTCCCAAGGAACCAGGATTGTTCAGGGATGTGGCTGAGTCCCATGTCTCCTGTACTGCAGAGGCTGAATGAGCTCAGACCACTCCATCTCATCTGCTGCCAGAGCCGCTGGAGCTACAGATCTAAATGTCTGGCAGGATCCCTGTGTCCTGTGCTAAGGCACAGCTAAGTCCATCCAGACTACAGCTCTAAGTGGGCAGCAGTCTGGAGCCATTGCTGCTCCTGTTGGTACCCATGGCCAGAGGTGGGAAGGAGTACAAAGCCCCCTGCTCCAACTTGGTCTGACATACTGATCCAAAATTGCTCTTAATCGCTGAAGAAGGAGCTTTTCTGTTTCACTAGGGAGCTTGTCCTGGTGGGCTACCAGTCAGCATCTGTTCTCACAGCCCACCAAAATGTCCTCACTGAGAATCTTTGTTCCATGTAACATTGATTTCTTCTCACCCTTAGCCCTCACCTGTCAAGAGCTGCCAAATGCAAATAGTCACTGCCATCTAGTGACCACAAAACAGCTGACAGCTCCTGGAAAACATTTTCTGGCTTTATCGGGGGCCATTGGAAGGGGACATGAGAAAGGAGATGACCAGTCGGCCTCAGACAAAGACCCTAAGCCTATGTGTAGGCACACATGAAGCTAATTTGGGCTTGCACCTGGAGACGGCATTTCATTGTCTACTGGTTTGCCATCTCTTGAGCAGGTGGGAAGGGAATGTGCACCTCACTGAGGTATCCTTAACAGCTACCATCTCTGGGGACTTCAACTAGCTGCTCGTGTCCTCAGCAAAAGCTGTCCTGTCGATGGAGATGGTTATTTAGGGGTTTATACACCTCTTGCCTTTTCAGCTGCTTAGTTCTCCCTTTGGCTCCAGCTAGAACTGAGCCACAAAGATGCAGCCAACAGTTTCACTTAGCAGAGCATTAAAGTCATTAAATTAATTGATAGTGTTGTCTTCTGCAGCATGAGAGACCCACTGCTAAGAAGGACAATGATGAAAGGAGTCTGTTTCTCAACTATTCATCCTCAGCTTCCCATGAGATCAGTTACTTCAGAATAGTCCCCAACCACTTCTCAGACCCCAGATTTCAGCCTCACTCTCAAAACTCCATGGGACAGCCAATTAGCAAAATAAGACAGAAATTACAGTTTGTCCCTGGATCAAGCAAGGTGAAAATTGAAGTGAGGCTGTGTTATCACTCTGCATTGCTGTGTTTCTGAGAAATCCAAAACCGAGCTAGCACAGCATTGTAAAATCTCATAACACTGCACAGACAAGGAAAAAGGGGGGATGTCCATCTCTTCCAGGCAGAGACAGTATTTTATTCTGCACACAGCTAAGCAACATGCAACTGCAATCTAGGATGAAGTGTGGTGGTGGTAAATACGATGTCAGTGCATCTTCTGGAGACCTCCCTGTCCAAAACGATCTTAAAATCTGGTGTTATGCATTGGCCAGCCAGCGATCCCCAGGTCATGTGCTGCCTGCCTGCTGGTGCTAGATTGGGAAAGGTCTGATTTGCCAGAAGATGGCACTGGTTCTCCATGGAGCTGCATGTGGGAACAGGTGCATCCCCAGCCGTCCCAGCAGCTTATGCTCCTCAGCTTGGGTTAAAGCCCTTCCCCAAGATGCTCCCTCCCCAGATCCTGTGGGTTTCTGGCTTATCAGGAACACACGTGCAGCTTTATCCCTGCCTGGCCAAAATGCAGGTCCTGGAGATTCACATCTCTTCCTACGTAATGAATGTAGAACTTGCAGGGTGGATTCCTTGCTTGTGAACATATTAAAAAAACATCTCTTTTCATTCTTCCTGTAGTATTTCACTCCCCCATCCCAAAGCTTTGCTTTCTTAAGGAGAAAAAGTGTCTGAAATAAGTGTTTATAGCTTGGCAAGGACAAACACAATTTTAGGTTAATTGCTATTTATCTCTACAGTTGTAGCTAAGTGCCATGCCCTGGAGATGTACATCTGCTCCTTCCAGCAGATGATGGGCCCATGCTTGGAGAAGCCCACGGAGGTCATGGGAAAAGCAGGAGACTGAGGGCTGCTATCCAGTGGCAGATGAGTAGTTTTACATTTCAGCATGGTTTGAAGGACATTGTGCTTTAGAATAGTTTTGCGGCCAATAGATGGGGCCATTTCCTCACCTCCTACATTCAGGTCCACTAGAGCAGGTTCTCCTAGTGCCCACAGGGAGGTGGTTCTTGCGTCCGTGGGGTAAAGGCTTCCTATGCATGTAGTTAGGAAATGCTGTCAGGAGCAAGGTCAATGCTTGGGCTCTCTTTCTTCCTTTTGCAAAAGACCAGCAGATAGACAGGGCTGAGTCTCCTGTTGCTCCACTTCTTTCCCATGACAAAAACCTGCCGGTTCTCCCAGTAAAGCCTGAAGAAACTACCTGAGGGCAGCATTGGTTCCTCAGAGGAGAAGCAAGGCTTTCCTGTCCTACCAAAGCAGGAGACCCCAGCAGAGAACAGCACTGAGTTATTCCCAGTGCTTTCCATACTCACCAGAACCAAAGGGAATGCATCCACTCTGCCCCAAGCTTCCCACCTGTAGTGATATGGGACTTCTCTATGCCTTCAGGAAATTAAGCTATTAATAATTTAGTGACTCATGGCACTTTGAAGAGGTCAGGTGCTCACCAGTGAATTACAGGATTCCCAGACTGGGATCTGCAGTGGATCCATCAGAGTGGCAGAAAAACCCCCAGTTCTCCCACATCTGGAAAAGTAGGAAAAATGGAGAAACACCAGTTGGAGAGGAAGAGTTCCAGTTTTACAGTAATTTTTGATTGCTTGTGCTTGAAGACCTCAACATGTAAAAAGCAGAAATAAAGGCACCCACAGCAGAATTTTCCTGCTGATTAATTGCCCTTGGACATGATGCAACGGCCAAGGGGAAGAGAGTAATGCTCTGACTTGCTTTGGCCTGCTAGTTACCATATGGTGTGTGGATTTCATTGACGGGACCTTTGAAATATTGCTTATGTCCTGTAGGGAAAAAAAAAAAAGCTCCAAAACTAAACAAAAAAAAACCCCCAATATCAAAGAATAGCCCAGTAAGCTTCAATTTTAATGCAGGTCATGAATGATTCACCCAGCTGTAATCCAGCAGCACAGGTAAGTGCTAGTCCTATAATTTTACAAGGCTACTGCCAGTCACACTTGCAGAATTATTTCTGTTTCCAGCCCTGTTGCTCAGATATCACAGCAAGACAGAGGAGCATTGCACTGGTGTCCATCAGAAAGGAAATTTCAGTAGAACAGGATGCCTCAGGACATACACCCGTTATTATACACCATATGCACCTATTAGACCAGGTGTCCTACCAATGCCATAAGTCTCTGTGAACATCTGCACACCACAAGCATAGGTAAATGTACAGCAGAGGAAACCCTCCCTTCCTAGAGGAGAGAGCTGCATTTACTCCTCCAGAACACGTAGACATGAAATTTCAAAGAAACCTTTCCACTTTCTGGAGATAAGAATCTTCCTGTCTGCCAAAACTAAGAAAGCTATTCTCACTCCCTCTCTAGAAATTCAAGTCGTGGTCTTCCCAGGGAGAAACACCCAAATTTTGCACCACAATCAGTATTGTATTATCCTAGTTCTTCTCTTCCATCTGTCCCTATGTCCTGCATCCTGCCTCAAGGCCAACTGGTTCATCCAAAAGCCTCTTCCCTGGCTCTAGGCTCCTGCTATTGCTTCTGGCCAAGACTGCAAGGACACCTACTTTCAGCAACAAGGTCACCTTCAGCAGCTAAACCTTCATTCATTATAACAGCATCTGCTGCTGTAGACCTATTTCAGTGCTTTTCAGATTGGCTTGCCAGTCCCAGACGTTGCTACAACTTGCAATTGCATGAACTCTTACAAATTTCAGAATGACTTTGCTTCAAGACAGGACCTGAAGGAAGCATGGACTAGGTCCAGCCTGTACTAAAAGCACCAACAAACCTTGGCCAACTCATACATATTTTTGAGGATTTAAAGTGAGTGGGTAAAATAGATGACAATTAGTTTTATCTGCCCAACAGCAAAGGCCAGCAGAAACATGCACTTGGAAGCTGCACATGCCTTTTGACTCTTCAACATGCCACAGTGGAGGGAACGAAGGGCACACAAACTCCTCTCTGTAGGAAGCCTGACTGCTGCTCCCTTGCCCTGAATGTGGGACTGCACAGACCTACTGGGACACCAATGCTAGTCCCTTTCTGCCACCACAGTGGTGCACGGAAACTCTGTCATAATCCTGTCCTAACTGGGTTGGGGTTAGGCCTGCAATTAGTTCCACATTAATTGCAGAAAGACAGAACAATTCAAGTTGGGAAGGGTCTCCGGAGGTATTTGGTTGAGTGAGGACAGACGTTGTGGGGAGATGGACGGGAGATGCTTGTTTGGCCTGGAGGTGGGACGCAGAAAGAATGTGGGAATGGAGGAAAGAGAAGACCTGGGCTGATAAAAAGGTTAAGAAGGGGATTAAGAGAGGCTTATGCAAGCTGATCATGGTGATCTTTGTATTTTCCATCCACATTGCTGTTTGCCTGGCTCCAGCTCACATTAACAATCAACATTGTGCTTAAGAAGCAGAAAATCTCTCAGCAGATAACCTGAAGGAGACTCATGGCATATGGCTTGATGGACCATGGTGTACTGCATTTTGCCCATGCCTTAGCCACACAAATCACAAGAATGAGAGCATGGTCCTGCAGTGGCCAAGTGGTCAAGTGGTGTCATTCTTGACGGATGATGTAGATGCGCTCTACCATTTCTTTGCTGGTGCAACCAGCATTTTCCATGTGTGAGGCATCTGAATGTGACACAGTTGCAGCCCCTCTCACCCACAGGAGCACCTTCAAATATCTCATGCTCCCCATAGCCTGATACTCCTCTGAATTTGCATGAGGAACTGTCTTGGAAAAGTTGTGCTGTGACTGTTCATAAATCAGCAATACGATGGCATGTTTGACAGTGGATGCTTCATTGGTTAGTCCCTGAACTATGGCCTAATATGTGTGAATGCTGACAATGATTTACAGGCCAGGAGTGGTTTGCATGCCCACACACACACTCTCACAGGTGCTGAAATGCCCTTGCGTGCTGACAGCTATGCACTCCCCTCCATCCCCCGGGATGCCTTGGCATGGGACAGGCAGGTCCTGCCTCTCTGGTCCAGTGCCATCAGCTGTGCAAGGCGAGGGGGAAGAGCAGTTTGCTTCCCTCTTGCTCTTCACTGAAGTTTAGCAACAATCAAAACAGGGGAGGGGAGAGGAGAGCAGATGAGTGATGAGGTCTTGGCTGCAGGAGAAACTTGGGGTGAACCCTGCACCCCAGAAAGGGGCCACCACATCACATAAGAATGCCTGCAGTGACTTAAAAATGTCACGATGCGTTCTGAACTTATGCATGCCAGGATGGCCATGATGCTGCCTGCGTTTGCCCAACAACCTAAGGCCTGAGCCAGAACCCTGGGGCAATATCTGTGCCACTACATAAAACAAGCTGCAGCACGTTCTTTGCATCTGAGGCCAAACAGCATGGCACAAACACATCCAGATACCTGCCATCCCTCAAACAGGGTGGCTGCCCCAAAATGGCTGCCAGGAAAATTACGTTTTCCCCAGAAATGCACCGGCAGATAAAAGTCCCCAGCGAATAATTACATACTCATGTACTTATACATACATACGCGGATACTTTGCTTGAAATATACACATGCACTAGTTTCATGCAACAAAAAGCTGAGACAAATGTTCCTGAGCAAACCACCCAACCTGTGACTCATGCACATGGTCCAGTGCTCTTACTATCTCATCCTTGGAAACTCATCACCGGTCAAAAAAAGCCTCAGGAGATGAAGACAATAAAAGTAATGTGGGGATAAAGTAAACTGTAAACTAGTGCTGAGGGCTCCCATAACCTCCTTGGCAGGCAGAGAAAGATGCAAATGCAGAACCATACTGAGTCTGTTTTGTGGCTTCTTCCAAGGTCAGATTTTGCTTCTCATTCCAGGCCAAAGCTGAGGACATCAGGAAACGATGTGCAAGTTAACCTGCACTTGTGGACCTCTGGGCCCCAGAAACTTCCCAGAAAAAAGAGTTTGCTGAATCCAGAAAATTCAGGTAACATTTCCTTACATTTGGGTCATTCCATGTGGTTCAACGGGTTTCAGGCACATGAGTAGGAGATAAGCAGTCATTGCGTCTGCCAAGATCAGTTGAATGATTGCCCGTGTGTTTTGTGATGGTGGCAAGTGCCATGGCAGCTGAGCCCCCTTCACTGACATCAATCCAGGCTGCTCTCCCCCATGCTGGCATGAGCAAGACTCAGAGATACCGGCATGTGGCTGCCTGAACCCCTCTACAGTCCCCATCAATCAGATCTCCACTGATTATCATGGGAACTTAGATCTCCTCTTAAATGGAGACCCCAAAACTCAAATCAGCTGCCTCAATGTAGGTGTCTAGTGTTATTTGAGATACCCTGGGGCATCCGAGACATCCAGATGAGCCTGGCCTGCAGGGAATAGGACCTTTTGGAGGAATGCAAGAGGTGGCAGCTAGAGGTTGGTGGGGCATCCTACAGAGCAGTTTAGATGGCAGTAGGTACCTGTGGTTAAGCAACTGAATTGTGCCTCCAGATGTAGACACCAAAATTTAGGTGCTTTAATGTACAGCCAGATCCTACTCCTATGGCTCTTTCAAGGTGGAGGTTAATCCAAAGGTTTCCTATGGTCAGTAGAACTTTAAAGGCAGTGGCGAATGAGGAGAAAACAGCAAAATTGGTGAATATCTGGCAGTGGGACCTGGAGGTGGGTCTTCACCCTCTGCATCATTTTCTTGGGCATGAGCTCTGTCACCAGCAGTCTCCTAGCTAGCTATGAGTGAACTGCCCTGGGCTGCTGCCAATCTTGCCTTTGGCCATAGACCTGACAGCCTCAGAGCTCATGAGGAACACTTAGGAAGCGATAAAATAAAACCATTTGCTACAGGAAAGTGGTGGACATTCAGAAGGGGAACCACCGAGAATCAATGTCAATAGCTTCACCCAAGCTATTTTTACAGCAATCACATTGTAAAGAGCGATAATGTTGTGAAGAAACTCTGAAGCTTTTTTCTTAGCTGACAGTGTGGCAAACACTTTGGATCTGTTGGAAAGAGATACTTGGGTGGGGAGAGAGCTATTAGTTGCTTGCATTGCATTGCAATGATCTGCATTGGGCATTTAGGGGGGGACTATCAGCCTCTCTCTTCCCTGGTGTAGCCGTGCATTTCAGTTTCCACTCTTCTAGACAGTGCAAAGGAGAGAGCAAGCTTTGAAAGAGTGAGGTGGAGGAACTGGAGAATGGCTACAAGAAGCAGCAGATCGCTCTGCAGGCAGGCATGCCATTAGAAATGACTGACACATGGCTTGATTGCATATTTTTTTTGTACCTTGCAGATGTCATCAGCAGAAAATGAGATAGGATTTGAATTAGAATTGAATTTCAAGAGCCAGAGCCCTTGGAAAAGGGAGGGGTGGCTTTCAGAAAGCTGTAACTGGCCAGGCTGGAAAAACTCCCCAGGGATCTCACCTACCCTGTTGCCTTGCCCCAAGACAGCACCGCATCTGCCCAGACTACCCCGGGCAGGAATATGCCCTTAAGGACCTCCACAGGCAGGTTATTTCCAGGCTTCAACTGAATTCCCAGTTAAAAAACAGAATCCTGGTAGCCAAGGCTTGAAAGACAAAGCAGCCCACTCATCACAGGTGCCCTCAATGGGGACAGGATCCCAAAGACAGGAGCATGTGTTGGCATTGGATGAAGATGAGCAGAGCTAAAATAGGAGAGACGAACAGGCAGGTGTGAACTGTGTTTCTTTTATATAGGTTTATTTTACATAGGTTAATTTTTTTTTTGCTAGGGAGTCATTTTGTGTGTTACTTTGCTTTTCTATCTTGTTGGCTTTGCCTTTTCTCCCTTGAGTAAAATACTGTTTGTTGAACTAAATTATCTGCCTTGGTGAGTGGCGGGGGCAGTTTTAGCTCACCGGGCACCAGAGCATTGCTGGTTGTCCTCAGGTTCCTGGGGTTAGAGGCCCAGGCTGCTGCTTTCTGAGTGACCCTTTCACACTTGAGCCTGGTTCACGTTGCTGCCAGCCGGGCTAGCAGACGGCTCACACTAATGTTTAACTTCAGCCTGTGTCACTGCATTCGGAGCCCGTTGCTGCTTCCTCTCTAGATGAATGGTTTATTCCCTCCCTTTCCCAGCAGTGGAAGTGGATATACTGACCCCATCACCTCTTGATCTCCTCTACACTAAACAAGTCTATTCCTCCATTGCCCTTCACAGGTCCTCTTTCAAGACCTCTTTCCATCTCAGTTGCTGTCCTGTCATTCTCTCTAGAGGGGACACATCCTTCTTTGAAGCAGTGGAAAGCCTGAGACAAGTCAAGGCTTATTTTTGATAGGAAGGGCATGTGGATTCCTGTGCTGGGATGAGGATAGGATCCTGCAACAGGTCAAATCCAGGACTACAGGGTCAGAGGGCTCTGTCTCATGGTCCCTGAACAAAAACAGGAGGGAAGTCTATCTCTTTGCCCGCAGTGGGGTTGGCTAGTTCATCCAAGGGAGCGGGCTCAGCTGGAGTAGCTGGGCTGGGGGCACTGTTCCACAAGCTCCTCCAGAACCTCTGGCACAAAGACAAGTGGAGGAGCTCATGTCTTAAACCAGGGCCAAAAAGATCCACGCCAGATCAGACCTATCTCAGTCTACTTCCTTGCAGAGAAACTACAGACTGTCCCATTCACCCCATTTTTAGGATGCAAGTTAAGCACTTTTTTTTTCCTGGAGACAGGCACTAACTTCTACTGCTGATCCTCTTCTCTGACCTGTCAGCCATGACATCTCCCCATCATCCAGTGCAATGTTCACTGCTTAACAACAAAAAAATCTGGTGAGGTTGCGATGTTGGTGTGCCTCTCCAGACAGGAAGGGAACCTTTACTTCAAAGGTTACCTGTCCATGCCCTGAAAGGCTGGAAGTACTTCGGCTGACAAGTATCTGCCGGGGAGGAACAAACACTCCAAGTGTTTGTAGACCATTCTCCTATTACCTCTTACCACCCTAGATGATGACATGAAGTCAAGGCCATTGTTCCTAAGTGGACTTCAAGTGTATTGACCATATTGAGTCACAAGCTTTTCAAGATCACCGTGGGGAGTCCTATGTCTGGTCTGTTAGCCCTTATTGTCTGAGATGTGTCTTTTTTCATCTAGTGGTAAATGCCAGGTTTTCTCACTGTTGGGTTGACTGGCTGCGTGCTTTAGCAGATAGGAAAATCCCTGCATCCTACTCAGGGTGATGGGAAAGTATCAAGGGTAGTTATAAAGGACATCTCCCCAGCATATCGGTGGCTGAGTTTCCTCCCATTAACTCATAGATACTTGCCTTGGGAAGGGACTATCTCGAGAGAGTGGGGCTGGATGGTCAGTTTAGACTACATGTAGAATTAAACTCCTGTCAAATTAGGGGAGCTTGGAGTGAAAACACTGTTACCCTCAGCTAAAGTGCATATTTGTCACTGTCACATAGAAACAGAAATTTTTAGGTCGAGACATAATTATGCAGTTTGATAGTCTGAAAACAGTTAATCAGAAAATTGGACCCAGTGACTCCTGCCTTGAGCCTGACAAGCTCTGACTTCTCATCTGGATGACTCCAGGTGCTTCAAGACTCAAAGTAGTGGTGTATTCCTTGTATTTGAGATGTCCAAACAAGAGACACCTCCTAAATAATATCAGCAAATCAGGGACACTTGTAAGTAGAACTTGGCCACCTGACTCCAAGGTCCACAACATCTCTGCTGGATCTATTCAGATAGCACAGGGTGCAAGGGTGGGATGTATGAGTTTGGGATGTTGTATGATGTTCAAGCAACCAGAATAAGAGATACTACTGAGATTCTGAAATCCTGAATGGTAATGGCCCTCAACCTGACTTGCTGCTTAAAAGAGACTGGAGCGAGTTCTGCATGTCAGCTTGCAGTCACTTGTGTGATATCTGATAGTCAGCTAATTTAACTGTTGGAAAATGGTCTGGGGTTGAAATATTCATCTTATGCAGACCTGCGTGTGTTTGTGTCTGTCTGTTCACACACACATTTTTGCATGTGCATGCACATAAGTTTGTGTGTAGGTACATATATGCATGTATTTAGGTGTGTTGTTGCTCCCATTGTTTCCACAAATTTGAAGTCAGAACCTCACAGCCTGGCCTTTCTCCTCTCTCTAATTTTCCCAGTGTCAAATACTTTCCCTGCTCACAGCTGGGAAGTCGGCCTGTCACATGAACTGTAGGCAAGGAGCATTATCTGCGTGGGTTTACTTGTTGAACAATGTAAGTAGATGATTAACCATTAAAGCAACAGAGTTTGCTGACCCATTAACCAAAGAGGAAGGCCCTCTGGTTTGCTAAACAATGGGTCCCATACAGAAAGCACCCCGACTTGTCCATCTCGTCAGTGCCGCTGCTGACAGACCTGTGCGGATATTGCGATGTAATGACTCAGTTCGGGCTCTCACGCAACCAATCGCGTGCCGGAGGCCGGCGCTCCCCACATTTTCATCTGCACTGTGTTGACCTTGGAAACTAATCTTGCCCAAATCCATGCTTTGTATCAATGCCCTGGGAGACTTAATAGCTGCCACTCATTTTTCACCCTCACTTTTGCATGCAATGTGTCTACGCGTTGCAGAAATGCTGTGTCTGAATTCAGCAGCCGCTAAAGCACACAAATTTACTCATCTTGAGAAGCTGGCCAAACACCCATCAGTCCTTTCACGGGGCAGAGTTGATCATTCCTTTCTATCTTAGCATTACTAATTAATCCCTGCAGTGTGTAGCATCCTTGCCTTGTCAGTCCAATGCCTTCCCCACCAAACCATAACCCTCCTGGTTTTGATCTGTGCGTGCTCAGTTGTCCAGTACTTATGACCTGTAATTCTCCTTGGCAGGTGCTACTGGAAATTCAAGAAACTGAATTTCTTGCCTCTCTAATTTGAAAACAGAAGGAAAACCGGTAATGTGATGATATGAAGGGGTAATCTCTTCCATCTGGATGCCATCAAAGTCATGATGTGACATGGAAAAAAAAAAGTCCAGCAATTGAATTGAAACTTTAAAAAAAAAAAAAATCTGAAACAAATAAGGACAAACTTTTCTACATATTGCGTTTCATCTCCACTTCCACCCACAAATTGCTTGAAAAATAAGAGAAAAATTTCACTTCCAACAACTCTCCCTTCTTTTAGGTGACAATTTTTTCCCAGTTTTGTTTCAACCTGATGTATGTGTGTCCTTCAAAGACATGGACAGCAAGAGTTAAGTGCACCTTCAGCTTTAGATGCTAAAGAGACATTTTGCAAGATATTTTAAATCCCTGGAGGGCTCAGTATCCCAGTGTCAGACAGGGCTTGGGTTATTGTGCTTGCTCCTGTGCTCCTGTGCTACTTGCCAATACTCTACTGAAGTTGCTCTGTAACGAGACCAAGTGTATTTTGTCTCTCAAGCTCAGCCCTTCAGGACTCTGGCTCTGGAGATGTTGTCTCAGTCAGTCTCGTGTGGCCTCCAGGTGCTGATCCAGGATGACCTGGCTCACATCTGCCAGTCACATCTTGGTGTCTTAGATAACCTAGGTTCTCTCAAATGGCCCAAGATACTTGTGTTAAGACAACTGATTCCCACACATGGATTGTACTGATTATGTCTCCACTGACTAGGATGGGAGCTTAGATGTTAAAGGGAGAAGAATTGCCCTTTAAGTCCCACTGCATATATTGCATAGATCTCCAATAGCTATAAAGGGAGTCTGACATGAGCATCTCGGTCAGATGGAAGTACCTAGACTGTAGACCTCTACATCCAACCCAGTGAATCTCATTTAAGAATTGAAAGGAAGACAGATTAACCGAAGATACGCCAGCTGGCGGATTTGGGGCCAGATCTGGAGTGACCCAGTTGGTACATCTAGGATGAGTATTCTGCCCTATAGACTCCAAGCAGATCACAGCTTACAGCGTGGATGTACACTGCTTTCCAGTGGTCAGCTTACCAACCACCCAGCCTGCCCACACAGTATGTCACATTGCAGACATCAAGCAGAAAACACAGCCTGGGACTCTTCCTAAGATTTTGACTTTTGGACTCTGGGAAGGTTCAGCCCATTGGCAAGGGCTTTGTGGACACACAAAGCTGGATGCAGTGAGTTAACAGGGCTTCAGGCTGTCTCTCAAACTGGCTGCATTAGGTGTTGAGCTTTCAATCTAAGACATAAGGGCTACAGAGAGGGAAGAGAACAGAAGGAAACAGAGAGATGGCTTTGCTCAGTACTAAGGGGTTGCACTGGATCAAGCAATACACATTATCATCATCCTTGGTCATCATGATGGAGTCTCACCATCCATTTAGGCATTTGAATGCCTAAATATGATGGCATCACAGAGTTCAGCCCTGAGTTGTTGCAACAGCTGTATATGGAGACCACCCCAGCTGCACCAGCTAGCTCAGTACTGATATTCAGATTTTCCTCAGCAGTGAGTTACCTATTGAGATCTGGCATTTTTATTCTTTCTGCTACTTAGATGGAAAGAAGTGGTAAAGGATTTCAGAGATGTGGTGGGCTGAGATAAAGTTTGCAAGAGCCTGAGCAGCAGCTGGCACGTTGCAAAATGATCGTTTCATCGCTCTGGCTGTGTGTCATTAAACACTGAACAAGCAAGCAGAGAGCAGGACTGGAAGCAGACAGGCAGCATAGCAAGAATGACCCTCTGCTCTCCACTCAGGCAGTCCTAACCCTAGGAACATTTAAGTCTTTACAAGCACCCTGGGTGTTCAAGCTCCCTTTACAGCCAATGGAGATAGTGCAGTTAATGGGGTGGGATTCAAGTGTCCAGACACGACCATCTAGTGTTGTTTGAAAGGGCCTAATCTGTCAGCTGCTGCTCCAGAAGACATAGGTCTCTTGTGTCACACCCGTGTGGACGACCAAGGTGCCCAAGGCCGGCTTGCTGACAACAGACACCTGCCTTCCCTCTGTAACGGGGGCTCAGGTGCCCAACAGGCACTGGAGACCTCTGAATGGAGAGACCAGGCTCCCACTGAGGGTTTCTGATTTTCCCGCATATCCACTTGGGAGCATCAGAGCTGACAAGCCCAATGAGTGCGATCCTGACTTCTGAGCTTGAGTTTTCTTTCAGAAGGTTCATTTTGCTCACAGGTATGGGCAACTCACTCACGAGAAGCTTCTTCCCGCTCAGGGCTCGTGAACAAAATTCTGGCAGTCTACTCAAGCACTAACCCAGGTAAAAACACCCAGTTCCTACACCCTTTGGTGAAGACCAGACAGATGACAACCTTCAGGACAATGACATTTCAGTCACAGCAGTAAATCATAAGTTCCACTTTAAAAGAAGGCCAAACACTGTGAAATAAACCCCTTTTATTAGCATGAAACATCCAAAAAGTTAAATAATATGACAGAAATCACCCTTCATCTAAAAAGAAAAGCAGTGAGAGAGTTTTCATCAGTGCTGGAAAATCCCCGACACACATTCAACATGTGGGCTTGATATCGTGACTACAAAAATATTTTCGCTCAGTTTCTTTCTGGCCGTTTTGCAGCTGACAGGTTGCAGATCTCTTGGCTGGATCCCTTCTGCTTCGGCATTCAATAAAATGGGTTTGCTACCCTACCCGTACAGCTTGAAGAGACGGTGGTGCCGCCAGACTTAGGAAATTACACCCCCCACCCCCAGTAAATCACCTAGAAATATCCCACCGTTTTAAGCCACTGAAACTGTCAACAGTTTCAGACAAACTGCCCAAAGCTGCTTAAAACCAACCAACATATTCTTCTTGCTTCAACATCTCGAACAAGGCATAGCGGGACCGAGGAGCAGCAGTTTTCCCCTTTTGTTTAAATAAATGTGGCTGCTCGCAGGATGGAGGAGCACGGGAGGACAGGTCCCTGGGGAGATGCCTGCCACCCAAGAGCTGGCGGTGAGTGGTTTTGGACAATGCTCTTGGCTCCTCTCTGCCCACCCGCACTCCCCAGCATGGGGGGAAGAGAGGTGGATCTCCTGAGGGACAGCCAAACAGAGGCTGAACCCAAAAAACAGGGGCTGGAAAGTGGTGACAGAAGTAAGTTCAGGTAGATTGGAAAGCCCAAAGCTTTTAATTTGGTTGGTTGGTTGGTTGTTTTTTTTTTTCCCCAGGCTTTTCAGCAAAAAATTAAATTGGAGAAAAGGAAATGTCCTTTCGGCTCACTCGTAACAGCCCATTTGAACTCAGCTGCTGGTTTTGTTTCCTTCTGAGGGAATTTCACTCCTCCCCTTACCGCCTTTCCTTTGCACAGATGGATTTTTTTTTCAGAGAGCATGCAATTTTCAAACAAAGAGGTCATATTTGGAAATATCCAAGGAAATCTGTTGGCATTTTGGACCTGCCTTGAGAATATTGCAGGGAAATGATTCATTTTTTCTTCAGAAATTTTCTTCCCACTTTTCTCCAGCCCACAGAATTTAAACATGAATTCATGAATATCTTCTGTCCCTCCCAAATCTCCATTTCAAAAAAATTCACTATTCATTAAAAAAAAAAAAAAAGAAAAGAAAAATGACACTACCCAGACCTGCTCCTTATCCACTATTATTACGATTTTTTGTTCTTTGCCATGTTAAAAACTGACCCAGCATCCCGTATACCTTCTCAGTGGAATCAATAGAGGGACCTGGCTCCAAGTTGAGCATCCACCAACTCACACCCTGCTCCTTCCCTCACTTCCCGTGACCGCACGTTGACTTTCAAGCCCATCTCAGCCACGTCTGGCCCTGTGTTGTTGCAACCCATGAGCATAAACACAGTCCAGGAAAAGAAGATGCTATGACCCGTCCTTTACCAGCAAGGAGAGATCCAAAATGAAATAGTGATAAGAAACTAGGTATCAATATGCAGATTAAAAAAAAAAAAAAAATCAGGACAGTAATCAGTTGAGGGAACTTCAATAAAACCCATGGTGGATGGCAACATCCACAGCCAGCCAGCCAGGGATAGCTAGAAAGTGTTATGAAACATCAACCGAAAATTAATTTGCAGGAATCTGAAGAAGTTTCTCTGCATTTCTCTCCAAGGGGACAGCAGTGGCCGCAGCCAGGGACACAGAAACAGGGGCCAGCTGGACTCCAGAAATGCAGCCTCTACTCCCCACTCTCTCTTTTTTTTCTTTTCTATCCTTTCCCTTTTTTTCGTACATTATCATACCTCTCCTTGTCCCTCTCAGGGAACATGCATGTCCTTCAGTTAACTGGTTTAATATATGTTCAAGGTCAAAGACCCTTGACTTGGGCATAGCCCTGGTCATTGCCATCAGTCCCTACGATACAGAGGCAAGGTGGGTGACCTTAAAGATAGAGGAATAGGTTACCCCAGGGCATCTGTCACCCTAAGGATGAGGTAAACAAGAGGTCCTACAGGAGCAGAGCTAATGAGGTCTCCTATAGATCTGCAGATGGCATTCCAACATCTACCCTCGCAGTAACCCTTGCTTCACCTTCAACTCCCCTGATGCCTACCTCCACACATGCACAACCTCAATTTCCCAATTTCCCTCCTCCAGTTGCTCCCCTACCACCTCCAGTATCTCCCCAGTCAGCACGGTTGGGGGGTGCTTCAGGGCTGGCACCACGTTAACGGCGTTAATCAGCTCAAAGGAGCTGCTGAGCTCACACGGGGGCCTCTCCCTCCACCGTGCATGAATTCAGGTCTCTCCCTACTGATTTTTCTAAGGAAGCGAACTATCACCAAAAGCCCTCAAATAACGGATGGTAAATCACTGTTTTACAGCACGGGCTCAGGCAGAATGTGAAAAGAGTCCCTGCATGCTTGGCACTGTTTCTTCAGACCTAAAAAATACCTCCTGCAGCTCTGTCTAACAAAAACACATTCATTCCTAGCATGCCTGATTGTCATAAAGACAATAAGGACCTTATTTTGCACTGGGACTAATTGCATTAAAAAATCACACCAGCCCAGACTATAAAGTCCCCAATTCTCTGTGAAATCAGCAGGAGAAAGGTGTCCGTGTACAGGACAACCTGTTTGGGTTTACTCAGAGGGGCTATTTTGATAGTACTCACGTACTTAAGAAGAAAAACCTTTGCAGGAGCAGAGCACAACTCAGGAAAGATATGCAAGGGAGCAGGAGGCAAAATACAAATTTTTAGGCCATTTTTAAATAATTTTGCCAGCTCTTGGGAACTTGTGAAAAGAGATGTCCTTTGCTGCCAGAGAGAAATGATTGGACTTTAAGTGAAGCATTTACTGGGCTTTCCATGAGTAGAAGATATTGTACAATTTCATTTTTTTAAATGATGGAGAGCAATTAAAAAGTACAAAGTTTGAAAACATTTTGTTTCACACACACACCTATATCAGCAAGCCCTGAGGTCTGGGGGACTCCTGATGGTGCTTTCTTGTGGTTCAGGCCCATGAAAGCCATTTGGGAGAGTCCCACTGAGTCACCCTCTGCTCTCCACCTCACTGCAAGGCCCCATTGCCTGGAGAGCAGCATCCCTGCCTGCCCCTGGGCATAATTTGCTCATGGGTTCACCTCATCGATGGATGAAGAGCTCTACAAAGGCATCATTCTTCACCACCATGGGGACTTTGTAGTCCAAGGAGTCCAGAAAGTTCCCCCAAAGTGAGAGACACAACTGCTGCTGGAGGCTGTTGAGCTTCTTTTGGTTGGACTGCCTTAATTTGGATCTGCAAGCCTGTGCAGATGCTGGGTTATCACTGCCATTGCACATCATTCCAAAGACCAACAGCAAATGTAACAGGGCATCAGCAGCTCCTGTGTGTCAAGGTTTGTACGGTGTGCCTTGGGATGTAGGAGTCCTCGCAAAGGATGCACAAGGGTAGACCAGCTGCAAGCATCTCCACCTGCGTATGATGCTTGTATGCTTTGCGGGGAAGGTCTGTGCAACCACCTTCAGCTTAACTTGCAAGAAATAACATCTTAATTTAGGGAGAAAGAGGTGACTGTTCCTAAATACCAACCCTTACTCTTCTTGCACAAGATACAGTTCTTGGAGGGGCCTTAGGAAAGCTGAAAAGGTTCCTCCCTCTTTTCTCTCAGTGGCATAACAGGAGAGCAGAATGCTTACTGATCGCTCTTAAAAAAAATAAAGGAGCTACTCCTGCCGTGGAGTGGGGGCTGGACTAGATGACCTCCTGAGGCCCCTTGTAAACATATTTTATGAGATTGCCCGATTATACCGAGAGCTGGCAATGCTCAGAAAGGATCTGCGTGAGCCTGTTACTGTGGGCCAGGAGTAAGGTGCTTGCTAATGCTTAATAAGATTTAGCTGCTGTGTAACAGATGCCTATTGGGACCTGTTGGTTAAGTCTCTTTCAAAGTATTTTAATATGGGTCCTGTAATCAGTTAAGAGAGGGGACCTCTGATGGGAGTGAGGTTTAAGGAAACCTATGGCTTGTTGAGATTTGGTGCAAGGGGCCCTGCTAGGGGTCAGTCCCATGGCAGCTTGGTGCCTTGGCCTGATTCTGATTCTCTTCCCATCAGATTGCCTCATTTTGGGGTAGACTTATAGAGAAACGAGTGAAAAAACTCAACGCGTGTAGCCCAATGAGCTATGGCTCTGAGTCTGGCATGGTCCCCGCAGATCTCAGTGAACAAAGCTGGTGGCCCCCCACCTTTTGCAACCCGGGAACACGCAGCCTTACAGCACCCCATGTCCCAGCATCCAGGACTCTGCCCTGGATGGAAAGGAGGGTGGTGGGCTCCACCATGGAAAACTGCTTGCAGACCATCATGGCATGACAGGCAATCCTTTCCCTTTTGCCTTCAATAATGCTTAAGTGATAAACTGCAGCTGGCTTCAATGCCTTTACTTCATTTGGAAAGGTGTGGAGACACCGGGCAGGAGGTGGGATGGGGGTGATCAGGACCATACGGCTCCTTATTTGCAGTGATTGCACTATCCAGAGCCCTGGGGAAGCAGGGATGCTCTCAGCCTGGCTCTCAGCAGCCCAGCAGAAAGCAACAGATGTATTTTGACCACATCTCTACCCCCCAAAAATCATTGAGCGTGGCCGGAGAGCTGTGTGCTGGTGGGAGGGAGGGAAGGGATGGAGGCATAACACAACAGCACGTTGCCTGAAGCTCAGAGCTGTCCCCGGGGTGACTCTAACTGCGTTCAAGCCTGATGGAAAAGAAGCGAGAATCTGGCTTTGAGCCTGTGTGGGATCACTCGGAGGGAGGAAACACCCTGGAAGTCCACGTGATGGTGAAAAAAGAGTAACTGGAAATGAAGGCGGTGGCAGCAGGGGGGACTTGCACGGCGTGATGCCTGAGATGGTGGAATAAACGACGTCCCGTGGGCAGGCAGCGTTCCCGGGTCTTGTCTGTTATTTCAGACTGTATCCGGAGGGCAGATAAATGCCAGGCCCACTTCTAATTAAGGAAACTGAGGAAGGGAAATGTGAGTGGCTCATCTCGGAGGCGATTTGTAGGGAGGAAACGCAGCTGAAGGCTTCTCAGCTATCCCAGGCACAGCCTTGGATACCCAGCCCAGACCGAGCCTGGTGAGGTCTCCACCTCTTGCTGCCTTGCTTGAGTTACTCTGGACTGGGAGCGAGTGCCAAGTATCTGGTGGGGAACCCATGCAGGACTGGCAGCGAGGGATGAACGAGATGACCTCATGGGTATTTTCCTTCCCTCTCGAACTCCTATGACTCAACCGCCCCACTGAGCTGGAGTCGCTGCCCTGGAGAAGTTTGGTTCACGCAGCGAGACCTCGGCAAGCTGGTCAAAGTCCTCACCTCTCTAACAGGAGCTGCTGAGAGGGGAGATGGAGCCCGGCTCTGCGTTGCAGAGAGCACCCAAAGCAAAGCCATAGGGAGGGAAGGGGAACCCCAAGCAAAAGAGACACTGTTTTTCCTGCAAAAACCATCATGAGGATGGTGGTGAGGGATCTTCTGGGGTGGGGAAGCCTCTGGAGCAATGCAGGCAGTCTGAGCCCCACTCCAGAGCTGGGTCACGGAGAAGGAAAACTTGAAGTCACCCTCCAGATCCCTCTGTGGTCTAAAGTGCCCAGGAAGAGCCTGCCGGGGCAGCCACAGCAGCCTGTGCTGTCTGAGGATGTCCCGTCGGCTGCGCTCGCTGGCTGTCACGGGTCGGTGTCACCCGCGGCACTGGGAGGCAGGGCTCGCCCCGGCAGCAGGATGCCAGGAGCCTTTGCAGGATGCCAGACCCTTTGCTCGGGATCCTCGCAGGTCGCTTCTCCAACTGCCTGGCACGCAGGAGCACGTTACAGCAGCACAACAGTGGGATCGAGGGACGAGGCAGGTTTTCTGCTGATGCCAAAGCAGAGGCAGGTCTGGTGACAGCTCAGGGGCTCCTTACCCAGCATTAGCATTGCACCCTGGCATCGTCTTTTGAGCCTAAAAAAGACGGTATGGTGCTGACAGTGGCATCATTCCGTGGCGCAGTTACGGCCCTTTGAAACGGTCACTTGAAACATCAAATCTGCTGGCTGCCTGGCTGCTTCGCTCTGGCTACGACGTGTCCCCTCCCTTCTGGATATAAAACACCCTGCTGAGAAATGCCCACGTAAAAAGCCAAGCACATGCCAGCGTGTCTGCGCTGCCCGTGACAGCACAGCACCGCGCCGATGTGGCACTGCCCTCTGCTGTCGGTGGCTGCGGGGACACCAGCCAAGGCCACCACCGTTGAGCAGAAACACCCGGCTTTTGTGTCACCCTGGGGTCTGCTGAAGGACTTGGAAAGACACAAAGCTGCCCTGTGAGGATGCTGTGTCCGGGACTGGTGCACGGTCCCCAGGCACGACAAGCAGCATCTGTGGGCAGCAAAGCCCTGGAGGAGCCAGCGCCCGCTTGGGCTTCCCCTTGCCCTTGGATGAAAGCAGAAGTGGTGACTATTTCTGGTGCTGTCTCACTTCGGAAAGAGTTGTGCACACCCCAGAGTATCACCCCAACTCCGGCACCTTGCTCCGGGCAGAGGAAATGAGTAACGGCGAGGGTCGCGCTGCCTTTCCGTGACCCAGCCCCGGCTGCCTGCCCCAGACCTCTGCCTGGCGTGACCGGAGTTTCCTTCCACGTGCTGGGCACACCAGCTTCTTGGGGACCTGCATGAAGAATGACTCTTAAATTGTCTTTTCCAGCAGAGAAACACTCAGGCAAAGCCTCCCAACTATATACACACACACACACACATATATATATATATATATTCTTGTCTGTCCTCCCCTCCACCCGCAGCCCTTTATTACCTTTTCTCAAGCTGGAACTGCTCGAGTGGGAGGATAAGGACACCCAACAGGACCCCAGAGCTGGTCCTCATCTCCCAAACTCTCCTTAATGAAAGGCCTCTAGATGGGGCTTTAATGCAGTATTGCTGCCTGCCTCTGCCCGGCTGCAACCGCCCGCAGAGCCTGGGGGCTGCTCACCTTCCAGCACCCATGGGGACACACGG
>VXBL01006857.1:747874-777004 GCA_013400195.1 Aramus guarauna
ACTTTGCTTTTTTTTTGAGGGTGTTGGTAGGACGCGCTTTGTAGCTGCATCTTGTCTCTTTTAAAGACCTGTCACGAAATGAGATTGTCTTGTGAGGGGAGTGGGATGTGAGCACCTGATTAGAGGTTTTGGTGTAAGCTCACTCAAGAGTGATGGTTCTTGCTGCTTTTTGGGATGTTGTATTGCGGCCGCTGGTAGGAGCCACTGGACCAGCCCTGGAGAATGTTTTAGCAGACTTGAGGTTTTCCCCCCCTCTTTCCAGTAAAACAAATCCTGGTGTTGAGGCTTGTCCATTGCTTGTGGTCTGGCAAAGTTTTCCAAACAGTGCTACTTGCATCTTCTCTTTCCAACTCAAGAACCATTTAACTTCCTGCTGTTGGGGCTGGTTTTCTGAGGAAACAGCCTGTGCTGTATGTGCAGGCTTTTAGGAAAAGCCCTCTTCTCCCCCAGCAGCACACGGAGGGCTGTACCAAACCCTTTAGCTCGTGTGTCTGCTGAAGACCACCGGCACTGTGCAGTTGTACTGTGCCTCAGGGACTGACAGGGCTTGTAAGGAGTTTGGCTGTAACGCTCCTGTTAAGCCGTGTGGTGCTGGTATCTGCTGTAGTGCAGCAGGTAACTCATTCCAGGCGCTCGCTTTTGGGATTTCTTTCTTCTGACCTCGTGTGGCTGGTGTAGTTTTTAACTTGAGAGTGAATGTGTTGAGCAGAGGGAAGTGTTGCTAGGTCTGTCCTGACCACTCTGGGTTATTCCCTCTGTCTCAGTACAGCTGCTGTTTCTGATTTGAGACTCGCTCTCTGGCAATCAGAAGGGGAGAGGAGATGCAGCCAGATGTGCACCCAGCCAGATGTGCACTCCAAGCGCTCTGGGGCCGCTGCGGTGCGTAGCGAAGTTTGCTTATGCAAAGCATCCTGCTCTCTGGTTAGAGCCACAGCGAAGGAGCAGCATCTGCTGCTAATCTCCTCTTTGTTCTTACAAGAGGCCTAAAGCAGATATTGCACTTGCTGAGCTGCTGGGGACATGGGGAATAGTCGGTGCTGAGGTCCAGGGTCCCTGCTAATCCCCAGTGATACGTGATCTAACAAGTGTGGAAGGGCTGAGCCCTCCTTGCCGTGGGCTTCTGTGTATTGGTAAGGAAAGAAATTTTAACAGGTAAAAGCTGTATGTTCCTGCGGAGCTCCTGGTGGCTCTGCAAGTGCGTTGGTACGAGCCCTTCTTGCTATGCCTAGAACGGTAGCCACGTGCGTGGAGGAACTGCTCCAGGTGAGGAAGCACATCTGTTCTAACATAAATCTTTCCTAAAAACCTGGATGCATCACCCTTTGCTCAGGGGCTGTGTTGACATGCTGAAGCAGGCTCAGTCGATGCAACAGCCTTTCTAGGCAGGGCAAGGGACACTCCTTCCCTGTCCAAGACATCATCAAAGCCACTGTGACACCTTCTGGTGGCCTGCTAGACCCTCTGCTCTGGGTGCTAACATCCCCATCAGAGGTGGTGGGGAGCAGAGCACGCCAGGCGGCTGTGTTAAACAGATGTCATGCTGTAGCTGCAGCTTAGCTGCTCCCTTCTGCAGTCTGGTGGGGGATAGGGACAGCTGTGGGTGATCCCTTCCCCCTCCCCATCCCCAATGTCTTATTTCAGGGAAAGAATTCAATGTCTCCAAATGTGTGGCCTGGCGGGGAATTAGTGCATGGGGACAGAAACCGGGCATGGTTACACGATAACAAGATTGTGTCAGCATGTAGTTATGTCTGTGCCTGCCCCGCGGGGGCAGCTAGCGAGCAGGAGGGGATGCTGGGGTGGGAAGGCCATGGCTGGAGGCTGGTCCTTCTCTGTGTCTGCCTCCGGTGTCTCAGAGGGATGCACAAGCAGCCAAAAATGATAACTGCCCTCTGGAAGTAGAGCTTGGCGTGTGTGAGAGAAAGCATTGGTGCAGACGGGGTCCTTGCTGTCTTGCTCCATCCCCAAGGTGCCCGGTTAGGAAGTGCGCTGAAGGTTCATGGGTCTGGGGTGAGGGGAGGGACAGCCTTGTCCCTTGCCTGGGGTTATGCTGGTGGCCTCAGTGATGCTCCCACAGCGGTGCTGATGTCCCCCTTGGTGCAGGAGAGAAGCGGGTGCCAGCTTGACCTGGCGTTGGTACACAGCAAAAGCAGGACCTGAAGTGATGCTGGTGCGTAGCAGTGAGCAGAGCTGAGTCCCCATAGGCACCTGCTCCGAAGGGGTTTGTTAGCCCTAATTACTGGGAAGCAGGCTGGCTTCAGGGCTGGGGGGGGGTTGCTGCAGCTCTCAAGCCTTGTCTGATATGACACTTGATGCTAGAGAGAGGAGAAAACATGCCTGCAAAGCTGAGCAGGACCTGATGGCTTGTGGTAGGTTTAGAGTTGTGCATCACGATGCCTGATGGTGTGTTTTAGGGTAGGAGCGTGAACGGGAGACTGTTACTGGCTGAGTCTGTACCAGAGGGGGAAGCATTGCCTTGAGATAAGTGTCAGCTGAGACTGGCTTGTTGAGATGAACTGGCTGTTCTAAAAGTGAGCCTGCTTTTATGTTCAGCCATCTCCTCTGCAGCTGGGCTGTCTGAAAACTAATTTGCACCATATTACAACTGGCTGACGGGGGTAGTTTGGAGCAGCCCCAGACTGCCAGGATCCCTGAGAAAGCATTGCATTTCACTTTTCTTCCCTGCTTTGCTTTTCTTATGCTGTACAAGTATTGAGTGTGGGTACCCCCCCTTCTTCCCTTTCCTCTCTCAAATGTGGCGGGGGGTGGTAGAAATGCCATAGAGGCATCTGGGAATTGCGTTGGGTCTTGCACTACTGGGCTTTGGAAGTGGCAGATGACAAGATTAGCCATGCTGGGGTGACATGCAGGCTGATGAACTTCGGTCCTGCCGTATCCTGGTGCCAGTGGGAAGGCAAACTGGTCCGTAGGAGCCTGCTGCTTTCCTGAGCTGCCTGGTCTGTGGATCTGACTGAGGCTGCAACCTGTCCAGCCCATAAATCACTCCCCCTCTCTTTCTTTCCGGGTGTTCTGTTTTATAGTCTGATTCAGTTTNCTGAGCAGCTCTGCCCCCTCTGCAAACACTTGTCAAGACAGTAGTAATGTTACAAGCAGCTCATGCTTACATACTGTTTATATTGACAGATTGCAATGTTCTTCATAAATGTAACTGATCTGCATACTGCACGCAGGCAACAGGAACCCTTAAATGCTTGCGTGGGGGAGAGGGAGGGAGGGGAAGCATAGCTTGCCCTAATTTACCAACACATCGCTAGCAGGAGCAGGTTCCTCACCGCATGGTAGCATTTTTTTGGTGTGGAAAGTGCAATATATTTTTGTTCCCACTGGCAGGTGCAGAATAGGTATCCCTGTAAGGTTTAGGTGCTGCTGGGGTAGAAAAATTACATGTGCTGCAATTTAGGGTGTGTTTCTGCTAAAATTACTTAGAAAAGATCTGAATGTTGGACTTGAAGTATTCAGGTGTGAAGAATTCAGGGGTTGTGACCACCCTGATGGGGTGGGCTGTTGGGGGGGGCGGGGAGCTGAGGGTTAGCATGAGTTTCTGAACTCTGCCGCTACAAGCGTGTGGCATCAGCTTGAATGTTGTTTCCAATAAAAATCTCCGATAAAAGCAAGCCCACTGGTGCTGGCAGGCTCTGCTGCCTGTTTTTTCCAGCCTGCGGGATATGCTAGGTGCTAACATGGCTGTTGCATATCAAGAATTTCTGTACCTGTCACTTGATGGTGGTGTGGGGCCACACACTAGTGTTTGCAGCTTGGGCTGAAGGCGTGTGAACTTCTTGGGAAGCTGTTGCATAGCCAGGCCACAGCGCGTTGGCTTTCCAGACGTGCCGGTCGTCTCTGGCGTGTGTGAGATGGAGCAGCTGGTTCTCAGCACAACCCAAAAAAACAAAACCTGGATTCGGGTGGCGAGGGAGGAATGCGGCACGCAGGCAAACACAGCTGGAGCGTAAGGAGGCAGTTCCTGGGGCTGGGAGGGTGGCTTTGCCATCCCATCGTGTTCTGCCTCTTCTAGATGGTGATGCTGGATTTTGATTTTCCTTGGAATAGGAAGGGTGTGCCCGGCTTAGTTTGGTTTTCAGGCCCCCCCCGCACTTCATTTGAGCGGGTGAATTCTCATGTAGAAACTGATCTGAGTCCTGACTGGCTTCTCTCCCCAAAATTGGCCTCTCTGGATCGATTGAAAGCAGTGTTTAACCTCCATTTCTTTGCGAATGGGACCCCCATGCCCAGAAGAAGGATTTGCTTTGTAGATGCTTGAAGGTGGCACCGGAATTGATGAAGATCTGTAAAGCTGGTGACAAACCCAAGAGCATTTGGAAAAATAACTGTGCATGCTGCTAAGGTCCACTGGAAAGCTGGAGAGGGCCTTTTTACAAGGGCATGGAGTGACAGGACAAGGGGTGATGGCTTGAAGGAGGGTAGTCTTAGATGAGATATTAGGAAGAAATCCTTCCCTGGGAGGGTGCTGAGGCCCTGGCACAGGGTGCCCAGAGAAGCTGTGGCTGCCCCTGGCTCCCTGGCAGTGTTCAAGGCCAGGTTGGATGGGGCTTTGGGCAACCTGGGCTAGTGGAGGGTGTCCCTGCCCATGTCAGGGGTGGAACTAGATGGGCCTTGAGGTCCCTTCCCACCCAAACTGTTCTATGTTCTACAGCCCTGGGGCCAAGGATCTGGCCTAAATTGGGCTGGGAGGTACCCAAAAGTTCCTTCCACCTGCAGTGGTGGAGAATGGAACAAAACTTTATTCAGACAGGGATTAAAGGTCTTGGACTCACATACTGGCTTGACCATGTTGCTTGAGATTTGGGAGCTGCTATCTTCTGCCTCAGTTTCCCTTACTTGGAAAGACATTGGGGCTCTTTTTCTCTGAACTCAACTTAGTGGTGAGCATTGTATGTAGCTTCTCTGCCCACATACTCTTTTTTGCAGGGGTCACCAGTGCTACGGATGACTCCCTAGAGGGGAAGATGGCTTGTTAGGAGAATATTAAGTGATACTTGGCAAAGCAGGAGGAGGCCAGTGACTTTCTTTAGTGTGACTGGTGATGCAGAACCAGAGACCAGGAATCTATAGGACTCTGGTCTCCTGGTGAAAGGCCTGGTCAATGATTAACTTGCTTTCTGGAAGCTGCTAACAACAGTAAAAGGGAGTCCAGCCCCGCAACCCCAACACAAAAAGCCCATGAGTGTTTAATAATTAAAGGCCTTGTGCTTTATCGCAGGGTAATGAGAATTGCCTTAAGGCTTATTCAGTGGTAGGTAATTGAATTAGGTTGTGGGATTGGGAAGGGGGAAGGTTAAGTGGAGGGTCTGGAAGACTGCACAGAGAAGCGGGTGTGATGCTCCGTTTGTTTGCATCTTTCTGACTGGCCTGGCTTTTGTGAGTCTTTGCTTTCTTCACTTTTCTGTCTGCTTAATCTACTGTGCTTGCAGGTGTGGTGGGGTGTTTCCTGGAGAAGATGTTCCTGTCCCAGGGATACTCATCCCGTTGCCTTAATTTAGGGAGATGCTGACAGTGTGTTTTTTCCTGATGTTTTCATCACTGAAATGTTGATATTTAAAAACTCCTTGAGATTTTTTTTGGTGGAGAAGCCAAGCCAGAAGATACTACTGAACTAAGGTGTCTGTATTTTGTGAGGAGTCTGATTAGCCAGAAGAGGTACTGAACCAGTGAGCATCACCAGTGTTTCCACTGCACGAGTTTCCACTGCACGAGGCAGTTCTTGGTGCAGAGCTGCACAGAGGTGGTGGGACCTGGAAAGCTCAGCTCAGAATAGCTAAAGGCTAGACTTGTCTCCCTGTCTCCCTCTTATGTCCCTGTGCATAGCTATTTTCTAAGGTGGACTTACATTGGAAGAGGGCTTTGAAGTTTTTTTTTGGAGGTGGAGGAGATGCTACATTGAAATATCCATGTGAGGGAGATGGTCTTGAACATGCTTTCATAGTTTCAGACCACCAATGGTGTCAGGACTTCTGCTGCCAGAAGCCCCACATAGACCCTCTGCTCCAGAAACGTGGAGCAATGTGGCACCTTCAGGGCTTGGGTTCTCTGGTCACTTGTGTTCTGTAGTGCACAAATGGGACACCTTTACCCTAATGTTTGCGGTATGAGGCATTTGAGAGGAGAGCGCTCAATGCATTAAAACTGTCTTAATCTGCTGCTGTATGTGAAGAGTCTCTATGCTAAACCATAAATCTTTACACCTGCCTCCTGGAGAAAGCCCTCTTGGGAGCAATGGCACTTAGTTCATAATAAAGCCTATTTTAGACACAAACTTCTTTACCCCAAGTTCCCTGACTATCCAGGTAGCAACCTGCCAGCTTCCCGGCGCTTCCCTGAGGGTGTGTGCAAAAGCAATCCAAGAAGTCTCATGTACCTGGCTTTCCAGACTGCAAACATGCTGAGCCTCTGGCTTCCCTCAATAACGAAGCAACCTTTCTCTCTGCAGCCAAAAAAGCTCTCTAGTGGCTTGTAGCATGTTAATGCAGTTGGTTTCTCAATCTGAGCAGCCCTCAAGCAGAGGGACCAGTTGCTTGCACTGTTAAACGCTGATAGGAGGCTGCTGCTCCTCCTGTGGAACGTGACCGCAGGGAGACTGGTGCTGCAGGTCCTCCACCGGCACAGGGTCTGGCTGCAGGTAGGGTGTATTTTCCTGATTTACTGGGTGCAGAGCTGGAGAGCCAGCTCAGGTCAAGTTGAGTAGGAGCTAGGAACTATTATGATGCTGGTTGGAAAGGGTTAACCCTTTAGAAGATGGGTTTTTTGATGCCTAGTCTTAAAGTTTTCCTCTTTCCCTGTTTTTAACTGTGCTTTTTAAGGTTCCCTCAGATTGTGGCTGTAAGTGCTAATAAGTCTTATCTTTTGAGATACTGTCATAAAATACTTATAAACTTTATCAGCTCAGTAAGCTTTACATGTTATTGTAATGCGTGTTTGCACTGTGCTAAGTGGAACAGGGAGTATTTTGCCTACATGGATAAACATAGCAGTTATGGGATTTGCTTTAGCCGATAGAAAAATCTATTCTGACTCTTTTCCTTAGCTATTGCAGAGAACTCTATTTCAAATGGATCCAACAGCTCCTGCATGTGCTATGTGGTCTTCCCGTCTGCTCGTGACCTTAAATAATTCTTCTACGAGATGTGGGGAGTATTTTGTTAATTCAGTTGCTGAAGAATTTCTTTTGGGGGGGAAGGGGAAATGACAGGTTAAAAAAACTTGAACTCTTCCTTTGGAAAGAACACAGCAAAACAGCTCTTCTATACATCCACTGTAGAACATGCAAACTCAACAGTATCTGACATTAATGCTGAGTCTGTGCTGGCTTGGAAGGTAGCATGGAGCGTGCAGTTCATGTTGATGGGATGTCAGGCTGTATGGGAGCTGGCATGAATTTTATGAGCAGATTCATTTGGCCTAGCTCATTAAAATAGCATTAATTGGATAGCGAGATGCTTATGGAGTTTGGGGGAAATTAGCATGCTCTGATTTCTGCATTTGTGCATTGGCTGGACAAATTGCACAATTGTAGCAAAAGTTTCCTTTCTTGGAAAAACTGTTGTGAGTCTTCCAGAGACTGAAGTAGCATAATTGGCCATTTACTGTGCATAGTAGGAGGAAGCTTCTTGTGCGTGGAGCAACACGTTATTTCCCCTAGATGTGAATGAAGTACTGAGATGCCTGTAGGAATATCTGAGCTTTGCTTAAAACCCTGTTAAATGGCTCTGGCTAAGGCAGTACTGGGAGGAATGGGCAGAAGTTTAGCCAGAACTGCCTTTGGGGAAACCTCTCTGAAATCAAAATGTAGAGCAGCTTCCCAAAGCAAATAGGGTCAAGCAACTCTTGCTTTCAAGACCAAGTCCTTTGAGAAGAGGTCAGCAGATGAGCAAAATAATTAGCTTCCATCTGCTCTTAGTCTGCATAATTTTTTTCCTCCTCTGTTAAAGTCCAACAAAATCAACAGTTTAGTTTGAGATACACAAGGGTGTGTCTTGAGTCTGACCCCTGGGTGATGCCTTCATGTGTAACATGCAGGTAGGTGAGAACAGACTGCCAAGATGAATTGCTTTGATGCACTGACATTGAGTTTCCTGCTTCTGTATCTTAAGCACCTCTTAACTTCTTCCCAAAAGGAGATGGTCATGACTCTGCTCCAAAAGCACCAGGACTGTCAGATGAGCATCTACTGAGGTGGACTCACCCAAGTCTTCAAGAATACCTGTTCTAACTTCCAGTCAGAGCAAGTTGTTACCCTTTAAACTCCACCTCTGTCAAGTGCCTTATTTATGTTCCCTGCTGTCATCAATCAGCTATATGTGACAGCTTCCCCAGCTCTGCATGTGGGAGTGTGCTGTGTGTTGCTATAGCGTGTGTAGGAGGGCACTGGTGCTAGCTGACCCTTCCGTGGGCTCGGCTTGGGGGGGCAGCAGGGTCACCGAGTGCTTGTGTTGGAGGAGTGCCCATCTGCTGAGCTCTGGCAGGTTGCTCTCATGACTTGCTGTGATCTTTGTAGACTTCCCCACCCGATTGCTTAAAAGAAACAGCACAGAGACATTGCTCTGCCCTAGTCCTCATGATCTGCCTACAGATAATTCCTAGGGTAGACCTTACTGTGTGAACCCCTGCTGAGTTGGGTGCATTGACTGGCTTTCACTATTATGGTGTGCTCAGACCTTTAAATATCCTCATTGTAATGTCTTCTCTGCAGGTCGATTTTAAGATTGATCTCCTGCTTGGTACTGCAACAAAGGAAAGCCAGACAGCCCTGGGGGGTATAACGGCACTTCTGTTAGATTGCATCTGAAGATTGTAGGCCAAGCTGGTTCTGCTGTGAAGTTGGCTCTGCATGTTGCAGAGGACCTCTTGTGGAACTTTGCAGCTCCATCTTTTAGGATTGCTGTTAGTAAACACCTTGCTCTAAAGTTGCCAAGGTGAAGCACTCAATCTTCTGGGTGTTGAGATAGTGCTCCTCAGCTATGCCTGAAGCTGAGCTTATAGGGGCTTAATTTTACCCTGGTGACCAATACAATGCCTGACTTGGGATCAGTGCTAAGACCTCTGGTAGACAACTGCTGGTAGGGTGTGGTTTTTTGGTGAGCATCTACCCTGCTTGGCCTTAACACCAATGCTCCTCACTCTGCCTGCAGGAAGGGTAGATGTCTTAATTGCAGGCGGTCTGCCAGATCCTTTTCTAGATGGCTTGATTCCCCCCCAGATCTTGCTTTGACTTCAGTGTCTCCTGACTCCTATGGAAAAGCAGTCCCCTGTGGGTGCAGAGCCTCTTCTAAGGCAGTGCCTTTCAGCATTGTGGAATATAGGTGAGGGCACATCAGATGAAGCATTGCAAAATACACAGGCCAGTGAAGAAAATGTCCTTTCACTTGAGTTTAGCCCAGAAAGACCACTGTATTTTGGTGTTTCTCAGCTTTACATCTTACTGCTCTCTAGTCTCATGCACCAGTATCCCAACCCACCAAGGTCTGAGGAGGCCTGGATACCTCCTTCATAGTCTCAGAGGAGACTTCTAGTGTCCCTTCTGAGGTACAGGAGCATCGTACCCACTGATGTGGGATGTCACAGCAGTACATCCCCCTGCCTCTTGCAGCAGCACTGCTTGTAGACCTGAGCTTCTCTGCTGTGTGGGATCAGCTTTGGTCTTGCTCAGGTGAGTTATGATGTGAATGAATGTGCTATGACATCAGAGTGTCTGGGAGCCAGGTTCAGCTCAGGGTGGGGTGTTCACCTGGTGAACAGCTGGTGGGACTGGGTGCCTGGGAGACAGCAGAGTGTGACTGCACTTAGGAAGGGGATCCAACTTGGGCCAATCCTTTTGAGCTGGCTATACTAGTGTTGGCTATGGTGACCTCTCCCAGAGCAATCAATGACTTCAGTGGAACCTGCCCAGACCAGTGACAGTGTTCAGCTTCCTGCTCTGCTGCAAGCCCTGCTGTGCTACAGCTCTCCAGGGCTGCCCATCTTCTCTGACAAGAAACCCTACCCTGGAGCCCAAACCCCTCTGGGGACAGTTCACCAGAACTGATACTTTATTTAAAAGACCTGACTTGTTTGGCTTAATCTTGACAAAATTCTTTTCTAGCCCTAATCCTCTTCCAGTGTAAGGTGAGATCTTGAAATACCTGGCAAACTTATAGCATAGCTCTTTCTGCATCTCTGGGCCTCTCTGTAATCAAAGGTGAGGGGGGGAGTAGGGATGTCTTCAGCCCCTGCCAAAGATAAATCTCCTGCTGGGAGCTAGCAGGAGCTATTTCCCAGTCTGTGGTTAGCAAGTTGATCTGACAGGCCAGAGGTGAAACAGCTACTTGAGCTGAATTACAGGGTCTAACCAAAGATCCAACACTTCCTTTGGCTCATTAGCACGGCTGTGTTGCATCCCTGGTGACTATTTCTATCTTCTGGCTTGTCCCATGTTGACTCTGGAAATCCAGAGGCTTAGTGTGAGTTTGAAGAGAGGCCTGAAGCTGAAGAGCTGCTCTTGGGAGAGTGTGAAGTAGATTAAACAAGGCTTTGAGCAGTGGTCAGTGTTACGTGATTATTCTTCATTTTGCCTGATTGAAGCCATAATCTCCATGCTGTTTTTTGCAGCTGATGAAAATGTGTTTATAGGCAGAGACCTGTCTCTGCAAGGTGCAGGACAGATGCTGGACCAAAGAGATAGCATTTGGAGGGGAGTGGGAGCCTGCGTAATCCTGCATTTGTCTCCTGAGCTTGCAGAGGGATCTGCAGCCATCCAGAAATAAATCTCACTTGATGTAGTGGGGACGCCTTAAAGCTAACAGCAGTTTGTCTCTGGGGAGCTTGTGGTCCCAGTCTTCCCCAGTGCATGGACTGGGTTCCTCATGGGCTGTCCCAGACATTGCCTTGTGGGAGGTACCAGGGTAAAAGGGCATCCTCCCTCAGCACTGCATCCCTTGAGGCACTTGCTTGGGCTGCTGCAAGGCTCATGGAAAATCTGAGAGCTGGAGACAGCACTGGGAGGGGGAGAGGAGAGCTTGGAGGCTCGGCCTTTTCTGACTCATTGGAGTTTGGGACTGCACCAGGCGTGATGACCCTGTTACGTGGTGACACTGGCCATAGCGGCTGGCTGGGGCTGGTCGTTCTCCCTTGCAGACAGTGGGGCACCTCATGGTGTGGAGATGGGTGGTGACCCTATCTGATCCCAGAGGCTGACTGCTCCAGTGTTGAGTGTGATATGAGGCTGGTGAGCTGCTCTTGGGGATGCTGTTGGACAGAGCAGCAGCACGGGGGCAGTTGCGTAGCCTTGTCCAAACAGATGCTTTTTCCTGGTTGCGTGTGGCTGTTTACTCTGTTACTGGAGCTCTCTGGAGCGCTCCTTTCAAGTGCTTTGCCGATTGAAGTGGCTGTAGAGCTGGTGTCTGATCTCTCTGGATGTGTTCAGAGGCCAGTGTAAGTTTTACCTGGTTGCTCCATGGGGGTGAAGGGAGCAGAGATATGGCTAGACATCTGCATGGCTTTAGGCTTGTCCATCAACCTCAGGGTACTTCAGTTTGTAAAACAGGGGTGTTCTCAGGGGGAGCAGGCTTGGAGCTGAGTCAGGGACTTGGTGCGTGTCCCTTGGCTCTTCTTGGAGCCCAAATGGCTGTTGGACTATGGACCATATCTGAAAGTGTCTTCTATAGGTGCGTGATGGAGAGCTCTCTGACTGGGTTGGAGTTACTGCTCCTGTTGCAGGGATAAAGGGGGTTCAAAGACAAATGTATGGGGGAATCTACCAATGGCATAGTGAGCTCTGAACTGCTAATAAGCTGGAAAACCCTAGCTTCAGCCTGCAAGAGCTGACAGCAAAACAAGCTACATAGCTGAGCCTTCGCTTTGGTGCAGTGTTGTACCTGCTATCCTTCTCCAGAGCCTTGCTGGGAGATGCACAGCTGGATTTTTCAGTGCAGCTGCTGCCCTTGCATAAAGCACCAGCCATGCATTGCTCTTGCTACTGACAGCTGCCTGAGCGTCTCTGTTTATGTATCTAAAACTTGAAGGCTGGAGAAGGAAGAAATCTGACCAGTGCAATGGAAACCTTCAATTCCTTGCGGTCCCAGGAGGAGGAGAGTAGCTTCAGGCGAGAGCTAGGCATGAACTTCATTTGTACACTGCCTTGCCTTTCCAGGAGCATCAGCCAGGAAAAATATCAACAGTTCCATTAAAAAGTCTGCTGGTTTGCTAAAGTAGTGGAATAAACATACCTGTAGGCATAACGGCCTGAACCGCACAGGAAACATTAACTAGAACGAACACACGCAGACTTGCTCCCTCTCCCCTTGTATATCTACCAGATAAAAAACACTGCGCATCCATGGTAATGTGTAAATCAAACAGCAGCTGGGGGGGATTATTCCTAGCTGGGGAAGAACTGGCTTGGATCAGAGGGGCTCAGTCTTTTCCTAGAAAGGCAAAACCTGTGCTGAGGCTGCTGCCTGGTCTGGGGGGGGGATGGACCTGCAGTAGAAGCTGGGGCAGGATGGGCTCTGGGGTGGTGGTTAGCCCTCCCTTTGATATCTATTGCCCCTTCTTAGCTTCCCTTTCCCTATTTCTGTGGGAAGTGTGGGAGGGTGAATTGGTTTTGCTCTAACCAGTTGAGTCCAGTGGAAAAACTGGGGTGGAAACCAGTGGGAAGTAGATAACACCCTGGGAACTTGCAGAAGAGAAGGGTGGGTGTCATGGCACTGAACAGGGACACCAACTACCCCCAGCCATTATTGCATGTGGAGATGGTCCCTTCAGTCTTCTGCTGAGCCCGCAATACATCTCCTGATGTCTTTGGGACAGGGGGAGCAGAGACCTGCAAACCCGTATCACTTATTTCAGTGAGGGCATGTGAGCTTCAAGCACGGCTTGAAGGAGAGATGCTGCCAGCGCTTTTTGGAGCAGTAACCTGGTCCCTGAGCTGCCCATAAAAAAAACCCCTAGCTTCCCCCTTGGCCATACCCTGCATGTGTGGTATGTACAGAAAATACATGTGGAAATGCCTTCAGTTGCAACCAGATGGCACCTGTCAAGCACAAGTAGACATTTCTATTAGTGTTCTTATTTGAGTGTCTTGGACCACTCCCAGCCTCTGGATAGCAAAATAGCCCTGCTGTAGCTGTCCTCCCAGAGCAAGGCAGATTGATGGGATTATTGCATGCTAGAGACAGTCCCTGTGCTCCGGGGCCTCATCTGCACAGCCACTTAGCACGACTAATCTGAACTGACTTTTAAAGTGGATTAGTTCAATTACTCTTAACTAGCCCTGGTAGAAACACTCTCCTTGGGGATTAAAGATTCTTAATTCACTTTAACGTACTTGATTTCAATGCAAATCAGGCTAAACTGAATTAAGGGCACTTTAGAGCCTTGTGTGGTGGCACTCCTTCAAAATTGATGTGGTTTAACCACCCCACTTTGCATTCCTCTGCTCAGTTCATTCCAGTTAGCATCGCTGAAGTGTCCCCTTACAGATGACTAATATAGGCAGCCTCTCAGATATAAAACTGCAAATGCATTACCTAGGCTAATGTGTGAACCGGCTCCTCTGAAGAGCTTCTGCATCTGCTGATTCAGTGCTTAAAATTGCCCAGATGAGGTGTTTTAGAGGTGTTTGCTCTCTTGTTTTCTTCACTCTTCTTTTTTTTTCTTTTCCACATCTTGCTTTTTCAATTCTTTAAACCAAGCTCTTTGCTTTTTCACTTAAAAATGCAGGGCAGTGAGTCACACACCAGCCTCTCCGCTGTCCTTAACTCACTGGATAAAATGGGAGTACTTCACCAAAAGTGCACTCATCCTTACTAATTTAACTCTCCAGTTGAAGGTGAGCTGTGGTTGTGAAAGAGATTGGCATCTGTTTCCCTGAAGCTTGAGTGAAAAATAGTCATTAATTTGCGATGCCCTGGGCAAGCAGGCAGGGTAATTCTTTCTTTGGGGGGAGCTGGGCAGGACAGAGGTTTTCTCCAGTGGTTTAAGTGTCAGAGGATGCATGCATTAGGGGAGAAGAGGGGAATCCTGCCAGTGCCAAGCGAGGGGAAGATTCCTGAGCAGGGGAGGAAAATTATCACAACATAACTTTTTTTTTCCTTCCTACAGTCCTTAAAAGTTTTTGTTCCCCCTTTCTGAAGAGGAGAGGAGGCAGCACTGACCCACTCTGCAGATGAGGCTCTCCATTCCCTTGCCTGTATACTTGCAGTCCAGGAAATGAATAATTAATAATTTAACACCATCCTGACCCATTGGGCTTTATGTGAGATCCCTGTTTTTGCTGCGGTGGACCCAAATTTAATCCCTGCTGAGCAGCTGTCAGCAGACTGGGGAGGGGAGGGCAATTTGCCATCTTTCACAGGGACGGTGGCTGAGGAAAGGAAGGGTTAAACCTGGTGACTGAGTGCCGACGCTGCTCCTGGTACTGCTTCTTCAGCTTGCCAGAGCAAAGGTTTATTTTGCTAACAGCCCTGTGTAACTTCACTCTCCCTGTGTCTCCCCCGGCTTATGATATTTCAGCTCTTCTGCTCGCAAGAAATGGGTGAGCAGTTTGGGTGGTCACAGGAGCAGTTGGCAGCTATATGAGATTTTTTTTTTTGTGGGGGGAACAAACTTTCAGTTTCTTCAGCCTGGGCTTTTTCATGGCTCTTATGAAAAATCCCCCGGTGCCCTGCAGGCTGTGGAGAAGGGAACAGGCGTCGCACACAAGCGGGACGTGGATGCTGCTGCCCTGCTGCGCCGGGGCTGTGAGACGGCTCTGTGCTGCGATGCTGCAGCTCTGACATCCCTCAAAGGACCCACTGTGCTGCCGGGCAAAGCCTGTGTCTCGCTTATGGCCATGGGGATGGTGGAGGAGAGGCATGCCCCAAAACTGCCTGCAGGCCTCTTCTAAACAAGCGTTTGGAGATGTTCTGGGTCTGTTGGATTTTATTTGGGGGAGCAGGGGTGGAAGGACACAGCAGCCTGCCGTGGCTGGATTATGAAAGGGGTCTGAACAATTGCTGGCAGACACTTTCCCATGCCAGCCTTTCAAATGCTCAATGAAAGATGCTCTGCTGTGGGCCTGACTGCTTTCATCAGTGCTTCACTTCCTAGTGACAAAGGTTTTCATCTAACAAGTGATGGAAATTTCTCTGGCTGAACCATAAGCTGGTGTCATTTTATTTTCTTACCACTGAGGAATGCCTCCTTCCCTCTCTGTAGCAGCTTGTGCATAGCGGAAGAACATCACCATACTCTTCAGTCCCCAGCATTCTTCAGGCTTGGTCATGAGGTGGACACAAACAATGGCAACATGGATATTTGCTGATGTAGTCTGCATTAAACTTGGCTTCTCTGGCTAAGTTTCCTGGAGCAGTGATGTAAATCAGTGGCCAGGTCCTGGGAGGCTTTTTTGTCCTATTAGTGCTCAAAAAAAAAAATCATCAAAAAGGATTACTCAAACTATTCTCTAACAGTAAGAGGACAAAAACCCCAATTCTATAAACTTGTATCCTTAATTATCTTAGTGAGACAGAGGTCTTGGCTTAGTTTTGGTGGCAAGTTCTAACAAGTTGAGCATCACAAGGTGTTGGTGTTTTCTTTAAGACATGAGGCCATTAACCTCAGCTCTAGCATATCTTAAGATTTTTCTGGGGGCTATTGCTCTAGGCAGTCCTGAAAAAATTGTCTACTGAGTGTACTTCAATTTTTGTGTAAGCAACCAAGTTGTAGCTTCACTCCTGAGAACATTAAATTCCTGCACTTAGGTGAAACATCTCACTTCAGCAAATCTTTACTTGAGGATGATGCTGTCTTTCAACCTCATGATCTGTGAAGATGCATTAATACATCCTGCAAGACCTCCTCCTCTCCTCGGGATGCCTGGACAAGCATGGGAGGCCTTTTCAGTGTGGCTCTTGAAGGCCTCTCTGAGGCCATGCTTTGTAGGAAGTAGGCTTTTCAGGAGAAGACAACAAATAGGGTTGCAGATGCTGGGAGAAAAGGCAGTCCATTAGAAAAGAGGCCAGCTCACCTGCAGAATTGCTGTCCCTCTGTGTGCAGCAAGCTGGAGGTGAGGATTTGCATTAGCTAATTAGCCTCCTGCCTCTATCTCAGGGGTGTCACACTTATTCACATCTTGTGGCCAAAAGACCTCAGATTTCAGTGACTGAAGGCAGCTGGCATTCGATTGAGTTTGTAACCATCATCTCAGAGGGAGGCAGACAAGCTGCTCTTGTGAAGTGGGAATTGCTCACATCAAAGAGCAACCCAGAGTGGTGTTCCAAGCCTTGGGTCTTCCCAGGATGGTGGCAGGGAGCTCCAGGGCTACCCTTGTAAGTAGTCAGGAGTGCTGGAAACCTGAATGCAAGACCTGTGAGCTGCATTTTGCACCCAAATGAAATGATTCTGCTGGAGATGTGACTTTTTCCATGGGGCAGAACGGAAGGGCTGCTGGAGCTGGCCCTTAAAATGTGTCTTCAGTAGGAGGAAAAAATCTGACCACATCTGAACTGAATTCTCTCTCCTGTGAGCCTGCAGTCTGGGAGATGCTGGCCTGTGTCACTCACAAGGTCTGTGGGGTTTCTTTGCTCTGCTTTCAGGCTCTGTAAATTAATCTTTTCTACTCCTGCAACTTGCCCATAGGGTTGGAAAGTGTCTGCTGTAGAAGAGTCCCAACTTCCATCTACAAAAATGACCTAAACAGTGCCAAAATTGGGAATAATGGGTTAAGTGAGTTATTGGGGTAAGTTTTATGGCTCTTAGTGATTTCAGGTTGGTAAGTACAAACATCAGAAGTTCGATTCTTCCTGTAATCAAGTGATTACCAGGAGGAGGGCTGGGTGGAAAAGCTGAACAAAGCTAAATCTGGAGTGGTATCTAGGCTGCTACCAAGTCCTGTCTCTGTAGCTGCAAGGACTGGTTCCCAGGATGCACAAAAGAGAAATTTCTTTGCAGACTGAGCTCTTGTCCAGTTAGATGATAAGGCCAACATCTTCTGATACTTATAAATGTACCTCTAACAGAAAGATGGTGTTCTTTTAAAATAAACTCTTAAAATCAATAAAAAAAATCCCTCATGTGGGATTTTTATACATCCTTCTTAATGGGTTAAGACTGGAACTATTTCTTGATCTCTTGCTGCCCTGTTTTTAGCAGCCTCTGGACATCCTGTGGGCTGTTACATTTAGATGCCAGTATAATTTGGTAAGGATTTGTGCTTTTTAATGGTTTCTTTCCCACCTCACTTCTTAAAGCTGCTCTAATTCCATATTGCCCTAATTGTGATATGCAAATTTTGAAAGGAAAATTGCAGCCAATGTATTTCAAGATTATTATGGGCAAGTAGCACCCTGCTAAATGTGATAAATTTGGACAGCTTTTCTCTCTAAGGAAAACAAAAAGCTTTCCAAATCAAGAAAATTATGTAAGCAAATCCGATGAGCATGCTCTAAAATTAAACCTGCCTCACAAGCTCTGGGGCCTTCAGTGTGAAAAACAATGAAGATTACTTTGGGGAGGCTGTAAAGCCTCGCCTGGGGGATATCCAGTGGGATCTCCCTCTGATAAACCACTCACCCATTTGTTGTGACCAAACATGTAGGAACATAAAACTGTCAGGGACCATCCTCGCCCATGATCAGCTCCCCAACATCTGAAATGAGCCACAATAGGCATTTAGCCCCAAAACTTCACAGAAGCACTGGATAACTTGTTCCCTGCCCTCATGCAACTTCTGTCATGCAGCATCCTGCTCAAAGGCATGACTCCATAGAACAGTTGTAGCTTGGTGTGGCTTTGCTATGGTGGAGCAAAGTGATGTCTCATCATCTGTGACCTAAGATGTCTGGTGTGAGCTTCCAAAGCCTGGAGTTCACAAGCTGTTATGTGCACTCTGCAAATGATAGTTATTCAAGGATGAACCTGGCAAACTGAATTAGAAAGGCTTTTACTTGTTTTCTTCCCATAACCCCCTTCCTCGCTCCCTCTGTGTGTATGGGATGCTTTACAGTCACATAAAGCAGTTTTTCTGTGGTACAGTGCTAAAGCTGCTTTAGAGCTGTGAGCTGTGTTTGGAAGCTCAACATGAGCTGGCAATGTGCTTTTGCAGCCCAGAAAGCCAACCGTACCCAGGGCTGCATCAAAAATGTGACCAGCAGGTCAAGGGAGGGGATTCTGCCCCTCTGCTCTGGTGAGGCCTCCCCACAGTGCTGTGTCCAGCTCTGAGGTGCCCAGGACAAGACAGATGTGGAGCTGTTGGAGTGAGTCCAGAGGAGGCCATGGAGATGATGCAAGGGCTGGAGCTCCTCTGCTATGGAGACACTGAGAGAGTTTAGGGTGGTTCAGCCTGGAGAAGAGAAGGCTCTGGGGAGACCTTCTAGCACTTAAAGGGGCCTACAGGAAAGCTGGAGAAGGACTGTTTACAAGGGTGCATAGTGATAGGACAAGGGGGAATGGCCTGAAGCTGAAGAAGGGGAGGTTTAGTTCAAAGGATGAAATTTTTTACCATGAGGATGGTGAGAGACTGCAACAGGTTGCCCAGAGAGGTTGTGGATGCCCCATCCCTGACAGTGTTGAAGGCCAGGCTGGATGGGGCTTTGGGCAACCTGGGCTAGTGGAGGGTGTCCCTGCCCATGGCAGGGCGTTGGAATTAGATGGGCTTCAAGCTTCCTTCCAACCCAAACTGTTCTGTAATTCTATGTAGGGGCCAGCATTATCCTCCAGTGATTTATGAGTGTCTCCAGAAGGTTTCCAAATGGGGACTCTGGTGCCAAGCTTCTATTTTGAGGTGGGAGAAGGAAGACACTCATCTGTGTGCAGTCACTAGCACAGTGACTCCAGCCATGGTGGGAGTTAATTCTCCTCCTTAGCATTTGTGCTGAAATGTCTTTGGGCTGTTGATAGGCCGAGGTGATCTAAAAGGTCTGGCTGAAGCTAGATATGAACACCTGGACATTTCTACCAGGGAACACCTTTCATGTTACGTTCTTAGTTCTTGTTATGCCCAATAGATCTGTCAACTCAGCTGCATGAGGTATTTCCATCTGGGGAAAAAAATTCCCCTAATTTTGTTTTACTCCTTTATTTGCAGACTGATGATAGGTTTCTAGCAAACATACAAAGCATTTCTTAGCGTTGCTATCCTTTCCCTGAGTTCTCTTTCTTTCTTGGCCCTTGGTCCTCCTGAGCTCTTGCAGCCAGGAGACACTGAAATCACAAATGTGCAAAATACAAGATGGATAAACATCTTAATCTCACGGATACTTCAATCTAAATGTTTTCCGAGGCCCTCCTTCAAGAAGGATTAGCCGGTAAAAGCATCTGAAAGGTCGTAGCCTTGCTTTTGACTTGCTCTGCTGCTCAAGATGCTAAACGTGTGTGAAAGCTTCAGCAAAAGGCCTGAGATGCCATTGGTGTTCTCTAAGGCTCCAGGGAGCATCTGTGTGTCCTCTTGGGCTTTGGACATTCATCTTGGAGCTCTGCCTGCCTGCATTAGCCATTGTGATAGCGTTGCCTAGAGCGCCCAAATGTGACATGTATCAACTGGCATTTTGGCTGCACTAAGTGTAAGATTTTTCCAGTGTAGGTTTATATCTGTTTTTTTCCCCTCAAGTGTGTGCATATTACTGTTATGATTTATTTTCAGGCTGTAACTTTGGTTTTATCACTTGAAATACTTTGGAAACTTGGAGGGCTTTTTTAATTAGCTGCAAGCCCTTTTTAACTTGGAGGATAATTCGAGTGTGAAGAATGCTTTTGATTCACAAAGAAATTGTGTAGAAAGGCTTCTTCTCATCTTTGTGTTATTTGGGCCTTATTTTCCTTCCTGAAGCTGCAGTTTGCTTTGATAAAGTTGACTTTGCTTCTTCACAGCTCCAGAACAGATCAGAGTTTGTTATTGAAATGTCAAGACTATCAACATGGATATCCTTTGGCAGAAAGCTGGGTGGGAAATCATGAGCCTAGGAAACTAGTCTCAAGGACTTCAGCTCTGACACAGGGTGGAAGAAATGAATACAAATAGTGGTTTTGATAAGTATTAGCAATAGTTGTTTGCTAGGATGGGTTATTCTTGCTTCTGTCTGCTGTGAGACCTGCTCGTCAGCCTGTAGCAACAAAAAAGTGAATGTCTCCTAGTTGTTCCATTACTACAAATGAAAATGTCTTTCCCTGACTTTAGTTTCAGTATTGCTTATTGCTCCAGCTGTGTATGCAAGCTATATGCTGTTGGGGCACTTTCAACCACTGCTATTTTGGGGTTTGGGGGGGTGGGTGGTAAACTAGAGGGATTCCTTTCTCCATCACTGAGAAAATAATTGTCACTCTAGGGATCATGGTGGAGAGAAAGCTGGCAAAGTAAGTGAGATCCTGCCACTCTTGTTCCTGTGGTTCAGCCTGAAGAATTGCAAGTGTAACCCACGTTCACAGGGTTTCAAGGAAGTGAGGTGTGAGACTTGTGGGTTAGCATCCCTTGGGGATGTAGGTCAGGGCATGCTGGATATCTCCGTAACCTCAGGGAGGGCTGAAGGGAGCCGTGGAGGTTGGTGGAGGGCTTGGCAGAAGGCACATGTTCTTGCAGGGATGAGACACCAAGGCTGGGGGTGGGACAGTTTTCTTGACACAGGGCCAACTAGAAAGTCTCAAGCACGGACGGATGAAGAAAGGGGAAGGGGAATGTGATACTGTCTACCAGGGAAGGACGTAAAAACCTAAGAGGAGGACGTAGCCAAGTTTTGTCGCAGCGCTATAGGGTTTCAGCTGCTGCTTCAGCAATGCTGTTTTGCACTGATTTGCTTAAAGCACTGAGAATTCTAGTCTAGGCTTGTAGAAGAGGCCAAAGAGATGTCCCATCTTGGTATATGTATCTATTTAAACTTCCTTGAATCTCCTAATTATTTCCCTTCAACTTGCATTCATATCTCTCCTTTCAACAGGATTACCTTGCCATAGATTCAAGGGAAAACAGAAGTTGCGCTGAACTGGAGTGCGAGTGGGGTACAGTTGGTGGTTCAGCCAGCTTTTAGCGTCCTTTGCCCTGACTTGAGTCTTCTGTATATTATCTAGTATTGATCAGGCAACTCTGGTCCTGCTTACAACCTATGGTGAGAAAACTTGCTGGGAAGACTTATTCATAGGCAAGCTGTTTCTTTTCTTGGAAACATAAGTCTGTACTCTTGCTTCAGTATCATTATTCATGGGTTGTTTTTGAGATTTCACTACATAGCTGAGCACCTTTGACACTTGAAAATTAAATTAGACTCTGATTTTATCCTAATTTTTGGCCCATTGGCTCTAATTCTGATAGGTTTTGTGTAGTTGTGCCCTGTATCATTTGGGGAGGGCGACTCAGTCTCCAGACCCACTGAAAGACGTGGGATGTGGGAATTGTAAAGCAAGCCCACATGCATTTTTGAAGGCAGATGGAAACTCCATTTCAGGCTGGAGCTGCTCTGGTTGTGAGTAGCTCTAATGAGCATCTGTTGATGGAATAGCCCAGGGAGGGGATTCTCAGTGTTCTTTATTACTGATCACAGTAGAATATGAAGGGCTAAGCTGAAAAGGAAGATACAGGCTGTTTGTGAAGACTTGCAGCAAAGCTGTCTTGCTTCTGGAATGTGCCCAATGTGTGTGTGTTAACTTCTTCCTTTTTGTAGTATTTCCATGTTGGGCAGACTCCACCTGCACTGAAGCATTGTCACAAATAGATTTATTATCTGTTTGTTTATACATGCCACAGGATTTCCCTGATGTATATACCCTCCCCCAGATATAGGCTGGAGTTTGTGGAATCTGCTTGTCCCTTGTAGTGTTGAACACGGTTTCTGGCAAATCCATGTGAAAATTGAACAAAACTACTGAAGTGCATCTGAAGTGAATCCAGAAACAGTGTGATTTAATGCCAGCACCTAAAGCATCTGTAGATACCTTTTGTAATACACAATTACTGTTAATGTAAGGCTTCAAAGTTTAGTTTGGAAAACTTTAGAGGTGAGCTGTATCAGTAACCTAAATCATCTCCTTCGTGCACGCACACTGCAATGGAATTTTATTTCGTGATTGCATGCAAGTTTTGTTCTGTGAAATCCTTGCCTCTTTCAGTGAATGGGCAATTACTAAATATTTCTCTTTACCATTCTCATTAACCGTGTGGCCCCAAGGCTTATTTAGAACACATTATCCAGGTTCTGTACTCAATGGAAAACACATTTGTTTCCTCGTGGGTGTTTTTAAGATGCCGTCTGAGACAGAGCTCAGAAAAAGCTATCAAGAGTCCACTTATCTACAGCATCTCTTCTGATGCTGGAAGTCAGCTTTCTTTTCATTACTTCTGAGTACTTAAAATTCTTATAGGTCATCCCATGTTTAGTTGTCATCACTAGGGAAACCTAAAGACTCATACCTGGAAAATGACGCATACTAATGACTTCTGAACAACTGTAAAAGCTGTTTGACTGAATTTGCCTTGTATTGTGGCCCTGCTAGAATAGTTTTTAATTCTCCAACATAATCCTCAGTTCGTTCATCCTGTGGTCCCCTGCCTTCTTTCCATTTAATTGTCCTGAGGGAACTAAGACAAGATGGGAATTTGGAAAAGAAAATTTATCTCATTAAGTGCTCCTTTGCAAAATGTGGTCACATAACCTTTTTAGATAGGAATCATTTCCTAATGCATACATGTAATAAATGCTGACATTTCCTGGCCTGAATTGCAAGTCATTTGTATATAACAATGTTGTTGTTTTCATACTTCCACTTCTAGCTCTCAAAGGAGTTCACAAGGAATAATCTGGATACAAAACTTTCAAATCTTCTCTTCATCTGTTTCACAGGTGGACTCAGAAAGCATTCTGAATTCTAGAGGAGTTCAAGGATATAGTTCATAATTATTTCAAATGATATGTCAGCTAAATGCCTTTGTGAATCTGGGAAAAACTGATCATCTAGCCCTGGACTGGGAAATGGATCATGTATTTTCAGACCACACAAACCATTTCTTCTGTAAGACAGGATCGACGTGGGTTATCCTCGTAGAGTTGAGTGGAGAAAGTGTGCTGGTTGGGTTTTGTTCTTGTTGGTTTTTTCAAATGTGTAGATTAATGGGACATCTCTCAGTTGGAGCTTCTGACCTCGCTACAGTTTACCAGTCAGCTGAAACCTTGTGCCATTCATTCAGCTGTAACTTGATAATCTATCTAAAGGAAAAGATTCAAGTCCTGCACTGTAGATTTGAGGAGAGTGGACCCAGTGATGTTTCTGGGGTCTAAGAACTAAAACTATTAAGACAAAGGGAAATGGGAAGTATTTTCCTTTTTTCTCCAAGTTCTTTGGAGCTGTATGCTGCATTAGATAATGGCCACCATCCTCCCCTTCAGTCCTTGGAAATGGCGGTTATATGAGATACTGAAATGGCATCGTCAATGCTACATCATGGCATTTCTATATAGCTGTTAATGCTCTTAAGTAGGTGAAGATAGGGCATGAGGTAGTGTGCACCCATAGACCTCATAGCTTACCTCCATGGTGGTTTTGGGTAACCAATGATTTAAAGATTGTCTTTCTGGTCTGCTTGTTTTGCTAGCTGTGGTGGGTGGTTTAGAAAATGGGAACTTGCACAAATTGGTTGATGGTGTCTTGGATGGTGATTGTGTGCTGGAACAACTCTAACCCTATGGATCCTCTTCCCATATGTGCTGGTTTTGGCTGGGATAGAGTTAATTTTCTTCATAGTAGCTAGTGTGGGGCTGTGTTTTAGATTTGTGCTGAAAAGTGTTGATAACGGAGGGATGTTTCAGTTCCTGCTGAGCAGTGCTTACACAGAGCCAAGGCCTTTTCTGTTCATCACACCACCCCATCAGTGAGTAGGCTTGGGGGTGCACAAGGAGTTGGGAGGCGACACAGCTGGAACAGCTGACCCCAACTGACCAAAGGGATATTCCATGCCATATGACATCATGCTCAGTATATAACTGGGGAAGCTAGGTGGGAGGTGGGATTGCAGCTTGGAAACAGACTGAGCATCAGGGTATCTTTCTTCTGGGTGGTGGTGAGAGTGGCTGGGGTTAAACCATAACACCATGAGACAATTTTTCTTCAAAATGCTTTCTAGCATGATTTCTTGTCCTTTTAACTTAGAATTGAAAATGCTTCTCCCTTTAGATGTCTGCAGGCACTGGGAAAGTGTGGTGTAGGGATTGGCATAGGAATAACATTGCGTAGCTCTGCATTTGTTGGGACTTGTCAAGCATGAGCAACTTGCAAATCAAATGGTTTCCTCACTTGGTTTGCTACTTCTGAGATCACATTTTACGGGCAGTGGTTGTAACTCGAAGCTTGCTCTGAGCTGCTTCTTGGAATTGAGGTGAAACAGTCCCAGCTTCATGAAGTATGTGTCTCATGGAGCTGGGGAACAGTCCCCTGCTAAATGAATATGGATACAGCTGTGGCATCCCACAATGCTGCATCTTTACATCCAGTCTTAAAGTGAGGCTCTATCCCACCAAAAGTAACTTGAAATCTCTCAAAATCTTGTGACGAACAGCTTTCATGTTTGGTGGGGATTGGGCTGGTGAGGTGCAGTGTGACATAATATGTCTTTGCCCTCTAATCTTTTACCCCTTCCAACATCCAGGCACACAAGAGCCGATTCAATTCTTAATCTTGGTGTAACAAAACCACCTCGTGGTTTCTGTATTTGAGTTGATCTAAATTGGGATGGCAGGAGTTCTTGAATCCAACAGCTTTAGGCTATTTTAGGTGGTGAAAATCTGCCATTGGCACTATGGAAGGCATTTATAAGTAACAAGCTAATTATGTAAAATGCACACTGTCCACTTGTTAAGATCTTCTTAAAGTTTCATAATCTAATTAGAATTTGCTATGTATAACACTTGGCTTGTTGTCCTCCCCCCTGCCTTTTTAATGCAACTTAGTTGGATAGATGGATGATCAATACAGGAAGGAAATGCTTTCCTTAATGCTGGTTGGTTCCGTCCCACATGCCTCTCTAATACAATGCATAAAGGATTTTTCTTTTCATTACTGAGTGCAAATGTGTTGCTTTGCAGATGGATGATATGCAGTCCCATCTGCTCAGCAGCACGCATAGAATAAAGCTTTGGGTCTCCCTGGATATAGTATTTTAGTTACTATATGAAGTCTGTAGGAAGAGTCATATTATCATAAAAAATACATATATGTTGAAGTCACCAAGTATTCTGAGAGCATTCACCTGAAATGTTGGCAAAGGTAGGTCTGGCTGAGGTCCTTGCAGATATTCTATAGTCTAGTCACCTTCAAAAGGTAAGTGAGAATCTTGCCAGCAGGACAGGCCAGCTAAAGACATTTTGGCTGTTGACATCAACTTATTCATAGAATCATATAGAAACCTAGAATGGGTTGGGTTGGAAGGGACCTCAAAGCCCATCTAGTTCCAGCCCCGACATGGGCAGGGACACCCTCCACTAGCCCAGCTTGCCCAAAGCCCCATCCAACCTGGCCTTGAACTCTGCCAGGGAACCAGGGGCAGCCACAGCTTCTCTGGGCACCCTGTGCCAGGGTCTCAGCACCCTCACAGGGAAGGATTTCTGCCTCACATCTAATCTAAACCTTCCCTCCTTCAGTTTAAACCCATTATCCCTTGTCCTATCACTACACTCCCTGACAAACAGTCCCTCCTCATCTTTCCTGCAGGCCCTTTAGGTACTGGAAGGCCACAATAAGTCTCCCCAGAGCCTTCTCTTCTCCAGGCTGAACAAGCCCAACTCCCTCAGTCTGTCCTCCTAGAAGTGCTCCAGCCCTCTGTTACAGCATCTGGTTCCCTTCCACAGAGCTGTGCATGAATGCAGTCCTTTGAGGAAGGGTTGCACCATTCCTATAATGATTTAGGACCTGGGCCTTTCTTGATGGTGGTGAATGGACATTGGGTGATTGAGGGCAGATGTTCAAATTGTTTGTTCTTTCCCTCTTGCTGGGACAAATTGTGGTGTTAAGGAGCAGTGTTTTGGGGTGCTGAGGGAGATAAAGGGAGAGCATAATGTTGTTCAATGGAAGGCAGTGAGGGAATGACCATGCAGTGCCCTTGCATTTGGAGCAGAAGACAGGTTTATGTTGGTTGGCTTCACGGGAACCTGTTCCAGGATACATCAGTGAGAACAGTCTCCTGCACTGGTAGTTTCTGATGAGTTTGAAACCTTGTCCAGAGCTAGTTTGCTTAGCTGGAGATCTGACTGCTGAAGTTTCATTTAAGGCTTGTAAAACCTCAGGACTGCAAAGTTCCCTCAAAGAAATTCATGAGACACCTTTTGTGATGGGATGACCTTTATCTAAGAGCCTTTGAGTTTCCTCCTGTTGAGCTCTGTAAGGAACTAGTCTCTACTTCCACAATTCATTCTGTTGGGGCTCAGAATGAGGATAAACTTGTAACATTTCATCACCATAATCTCTCTCTCATGCATCCTGCTCTCTCCAGTGCCCACAAAGTTTGTTTTTTTCACCTGTTTAGTTTTTAAACCTGCTATGAGGATAATATGACATTAGAGTGGAAAAGCTATCGCTGTTGTGCAGGGGAGGAATTGCAGAGCTGTAAACTGCTCCCAAAATAGATCAGATGATGTGTCAAACCGCCCAGCCATCTAAATACTCCACGAGCTGACCTCCATGTGATATAAAATAGGGGCTGGGTAAAATGTTTTGAGGGGAGGGAGGTGAAAACCCCTTTGTGCATGAATCTGCACGCTTGTTTCTAGAAATTGTTATCTGTCCAGAAGTTGATTAGGAGCCAATCTCTGCTTCCAGCTGGGACCTCCAGGTCCTGAATATAAAAGCTAGGACTGGGGAAGCAGGAGGAAGTTCATTCTCCAGCTGTTTTTCTGTCCCGATGAATTTGAAGAGCATTTTGCATTCACTGTGCTTCCTTCAGAGGTTCAATTTCAGCCCCTGCTCAGCTTCTGAAATTTGTATAGTCTGGAGAGTAACCTTTATTTTCTCTGTAGCTGCGGTGCTACTTCAGCGTGTGTGCACAGGGATATCTCCAGGCAGCGAGGGAAGCTGCTGCGTTGGCTACAAGGAGTTTCTTCCCTGGCTGCCAATTTCTGTGGTCTGGGCAAGGGCAGCTATGTAACTGCAGCATCTGCTGAGAACAGACCGGGCAGTGTTCGGGACGGACAGCACGATTTATCCCACAGGCGGGATGGGGAGGGGGAAAAGGAAGAGGCCAAGTTCTGCTGCATGATGTGTGCTGCAGAGCTGTTAAATTTGGGAGATAAAGGCTTAACAAAAGGGTTGGCTGAGGTGTTAGGGAGACAAATGGGCGATTCATTATAAAGTCAGATGTCTTCCCTGGCAGGGGCGGGTGGGAGAGACTGACACTAACACATGGCCGGCCACGCTGTTGCTGTGCGAGTCATGCCCACGTCCTGGTGTGCTGAGGGCTGCCGTGGGTGGGAGGCTTGCTGGGGATGTGGCAGGATTGCTGCTAGGACTGTGGAGGTGGGGTTGCCCAAAGCGAGCGCGGCAGCAATAGCCTCTCTGAGGAAAGAGGAGGTTGCTCCAAACCTACGAATCCATCAACCTGGTGTTGAAAAGTGAGCACGTGTCATGCACTAATGCTGCTGGGTTGGCTATTGCCGTTGTCCAAAAGGGTTGGAGAGTGCAGGTGGGTTAAATGCTGCAGCTGAAGCAAGGTTCTGCAGTGTGACTCCTACAGGTGCTTGTCTTGGTGCTGAGACCATCAGTGCCATACGGGGTTGAACCAAAGATTCTTCAGCCAGGCATGAACATCTGGGGAAGCCAAGGAGAAGTGGGATGAGTGATGTGTCTCCTGGTGTGTCCTGCTTGAAAAAATTTGTCAGTGGTTTAGAGGCTTCCTGAGCCAGCTGCTGTGTTCAAGCCTTCATGTTTTATCACTCACCTGGATGAACTTCCCTTTCCTGAATTTGATCCCTTTTGGAATCTATTCCTGTTTTTGGGCTTCACAAGATCCGGTGGCAATGAGCCTTGCAGTTTAATGATGCACTGTTTGGAAGAAGGGCTCAGTTCTCAGTGTCCAGCACTTATTATTATTTCTCTTTAATGCTGCACCTCGTTTGAACCAGCAGGTCTGATCCCTGCTTTGCCATGAGCAAAGAGCTCCTGGTGGAGTCCCCAGCCCTGGGCAGATCTGTGGGGCTTTGTTAGTCTTCACGTCAGCAGCTTGAGTTGTAGAGACCAGCAGGACAAATAGAAGGTGTCTTGGGAACTGGCAATGCCCTTATGAAGGAGTACCCTTACCCCATGTGTGATGCTTTCTGATGCTGCCTTCATAAACCTACTGGAATAAACATAAGGCAGCACCAGTGCAAAAAGCACAATGAACAACCATTTCTTGTTTTTTCCTTGTTTAGATTTCAAATGCTAAATATTCTTTGCTATGTGCAACTCTCCCTAGACAAAGGGAAGCTACAGAGAAAGGCCATGAAGTTGGATTTTGTTTGCCTAGAACAGAAAACCAAAACTGCTTCAGGTTTCTAGCACAGATGATTTTCCAACTTTTAGTAATTCAGGCTTTATGGTAGGAGCAGATGAACAGGGTTTGCATATGGCTCAACTCTTTGTTGCAAGAAAATCATGCCATTGAGCACCTGGCCTGTTTCTTCTGGTCTGTCTTTAAAATCTGGTATAAATTATTCTGCTGTATTCCTTTGTGTGATCCATTGTGTGGTCTTCTGGTCTTCAACCTCACTAGAAAAAATTCAAAAGCAAGGTGAGGAGAGATGTTTGTGTATACTTTCTCTAAATGTGGTCTAGAAATGTCCCTTGTTTACTATATCATAGAGAGCTCTTAAGCCCAAATCTAGGTTAAACTGAACTCTCTAACCTTGTCAGGCATGGAGCTTAGCTGGTTTTTACTGCAGCAGAGATCTGAGATCCTGGGATGGCAAGATTTTCATCAGTGTAAAAAAACAAACAAAANATATCTTGTGCACATACGCATCTGGACAATTATCATGGAAAATACTCTGAAAACCTCTCTTTCCTCCCTATACACCATGGGTTGCGAAACAGGTTAAACCAAGCCTTCTACTTGTTTCTCTGAGCTTATTTCTTCATCTTCTTCCATTGCATTGCTCCCCACTTACAGCTTCTCTGCACCAAAACTCACAGCTA
>VXBL01006857.1:777118-804435 GCA_013400195.1 Aramus guarauna
TTCCTGGCACAGGCTGCCAAGACAAAGCTAATGCCGTCTTAAATCGAGAGTGAAAGCCCCTGTTGCTGCCTGGCCCGTGCATTCCACTGGCACTGCGGCTCACCGGCCGGCTTTAAGTTGGGTTGAAAATCTTTTGTAAATCTCACTGATTGCTATTTCATTCTTGAGAGGATGAAGGGGAGGAAACAACCTTCCCCTTCTCGCCTCCTTTCTCCACCTCTGCTCCCTTATGGACAAAATGGGTTGTTCCAGCAGAATCAGGCTGCAAGCAGCTCTTGGTGCCAAGTTACCTGGGACCTTCCAGCTCCAGCCAAGGGCAGCAAACAGTCATTGAGCTATAAAAACTGAACACCCCCTCAAAATCCCAGCAGTGTTTTGTAAAGGTGGTTTGGTGCTGGGAACTGTTCGGTACAAGCCATGGGAATTGCAAAGGAGTATAGCAAGTGCTTGTAGAGCTGGTCCTGATATTTGCCCTCTTCTTGTGTCGTTTCCATGCTGGTTAATCTTAATGCTGAAACTCTGAAATATTTGCCTAAAATAAAAATGTCTTTTGCTCTGGTGGACTGAAACTTCCTGAATAAGGTTTGTTGTAAGGAGTTGGGGAGAAGGAGACGTAGTTCAGCCTTGTGGTTCAGACACACCACCAAGGGCTGGAAGACCCAAGTTTGATTCCTTCCTCTGGTGTGGGGTTTCTCTGTGATTGCTTGTGCCTTCCTGGCTGGGGGAAGGGAGGCAGAAAGGAAGGCAATGCTTCCTTACTTCAAGGGAGTGCTATAAGCGGTGATTCATAACTCGCACAGGTCTTCTACCTTGCACGGGTGGGAAATGCTGCAGCAGCTTGAAGTATTTGCTTGTGGTGCTTCTGGTTGCCACAGTGCAAAAATAGCTGTTCCTCGTGGCACCTTGGTGCCATAAGTCCTATGCAGGAATTCACCATAAGAACATCTCCAGCCCTTTACATCCAAACTGTCACGTATTCCCTGCTCATTCACTGCGTATTTTTCCTTCAGTTACTAAATTTTGCCCTCGTACTACGTGCCAAAGTTTTTTGGTAGTTTCTACAGGAGAAGCTGAGGGTACGTTTTGGCAGGAAATTGCATGGAAGCTCATTTATACATGTAGCAACCATCCTGCATCTGGGAGGCAACCATCTGTGTCTTGCCCCGTTCATAGACAAATCCCTTCTGAACTGATGTGACAACTCCTTTGTAAGGGTGTTGGGGTCCAGCCCTCTTCTCAGTGCAGGACAACTGGTCTGGGGAGGGAGGGGGGTGTCACTTGGACCGCTGCATTTACCGGACTGCGAGAAGTCCTCTGACTTCTATGTGAACTTTTAGCTAAGACTAAAACAGGAAGCTCAGGCATAAATTATCTCTGTGGTATCTGAGAGTGGCTGATGTGAGTGTTAGAAGCATTCAGGAGAGTGGTGTTGGAAAGGGAAGAGCTACAGACTTGCAGCAGCAAATTCTTACTTCCAGAAGCAGCTGTTTTTTCTCTTCTTGCTGAATACTGGAAGTAACTCTTGATATAGGACCCAAGAGCCTACAGGTATGTATAGCAGGATCTCTACATGCCCACTCCTCCATCCCCTTGCCCAGATGCTCAGAGACCCAGAGGAAACCACTGTATAGATCTATCCAGGCAGAGGAGTGACTGAAGACCAGTTTGAATGACTGAAGCCTACAAGAATCTGCACTTTTATGTCTCCTAGAAAAAGGAAACCTGTTTCAGCATACTTCATCAGGAGTCTGATGGAGAATGATACTTCCTTCCCTGCTAAGTGGTATCTGTTGGGTTGGAAATTCCCACATGCTGTAGCTTTTCTCCTCTCTATCCTTCTAATTGCCACCCCTCAGAAGCAGATCCAAGGACTCAAAGGCATTTCCCTCTGTGAAACACATGGTCTCCATTGGAGCATGAGTGTCAGGTTTGGCTACTTTCCACCTGCATGCAGTGAGATCGCAAGGCCCTGTGGCTCCTGCCATATACTGATGGAAGCATGCAATGCTGTAGTGGTGGGAGGGCTTTTGTTTCTTTGCAAGTAGAGGCAGCAACATTAGGCTTCCTCATTAGCCAGTAGTGCCCAAATCTGAGGGGCTGCTGCCTAAAGAAAAGCTCTGGGTATGTGTACCATGCTGTTGAGGAAAACAAGTATCCAAATATCTGTTGGGACATGCTTGTGATGAGAATAGCTGCATTCATTACTTGAGCTTCCAAATGTGTTTTTTTTCTTTAATAGCCTCTAACAGCAAGACACCATTGTTCATGATGTATGACAAAAAACAAAAAGGAGAGGTGATCACAATACAGAGTTGGTTGGGAATGACCTTGAAGGAGACATCCTTGCTGAGGTTTGGAGAATACCTTGCACTATTGTTTATGTAAGGTCTCAGGGGGATATGGGATTTTTTTTGGCGTGTATATATTAGCCAAAGTAGGAAACCTTTGGCTTTGTAGCTCAGAACAGAAGAGAATTTTGAAACTAGCATGTGTGGCTTTGTATTTTGTGGTCTAAGGAAGGTGACAATAAACATGAATGCCTGAATGCTGGGGTGAGCACTGTGTCTTGGAGCAAAAATGCTTAGTTCTGACGTTGAGGGGTAGAAAGACCATAGAGAACTAAGTATTTATTAGCAAAGAGGAGAAAGCCTTCTTTGATCTCAAATAATTTGAGGGTCCAACAATGCTTCTGACAACTCTGGGAAGAGCAGAAATGAGGTTGGTGAGCATTCTTTAGATAGCTTCCTCCAAAGGATGTTGAGTGAGCACAAGGGTGGCACTTGTACCTGTGAACACTTAAACCCAGACAACACAGTGCAAAATGAGATGTTTGGAGTAAGAGTTGGCCATTGAAGAATCAACTATCAAGTCTTCATCACTTATCATGGAATTCAGCGTTTTCTTGGACTTTTGGCTTCTTGTACTTCAAATAGTAATTACCTTTGTGAGATGGAGGAGTATTAAAAGAAAGGAGAGAAGTGGTGGAAAGAAAAGAAAAAGGGTTGGAAGAGTAGCAATACTGCAGAAAAAAATGTTCATGTAAAAAGTGAAAATAGAATCAATTTGGTCTTTGTACAAATGTACCAAAGATAGATCTCCGGGCATAGAAGGAAGAAGAGCTAGGATAGGAATGCAATATTTCAGCAGGCCTGTCATTCCAGGCGGGTGTAGCAGAGGCGTTTACTTGCAGGAAAGCAGCTCACCTTGGCTTGTCTCTCTGGTGGCACTTGCAAAGGAAACTCTGAGCATGTCAAAAATGAGTGCACTCACAAGTCTATGCAGGCGCCTTACTTCTGTCTCATCCCCCTCCAATTCTCATCAGGAAAATCCCCAGTTAAACAAAGGAAAATACAGGGACACTGATGAAAGAATGAACTGACGAGGCAACAAAAACTCTTGACTTCTGAGATGAGCTGAAAGCAGGACCCATCTTGAATTGCCTCTCCAGAAGGGTGATAATTCCATGGTGCTACACATAAAAATTGGCTATGCAGCTATCGGTGAATTCTGCAGTGGCAGAGGCTGTGTTTGGGATCTTTCCCAAGCCTGGATGATTGGAGTCTGAACTCCAGGAGAGGAAATCAGTTAGCAGTGATGTGAAGCTCACAACCGAGGCAGTCAAATGCCACCGGTAGCATATATGTGCAATGTAGCATATATGTGCAAGGTCTTGCTATTTACAGCTGGTGATAATAAAACTTCAGTCTCCTGGCTTCAAACTAGTGGCAGATTGAACTAGAATAGTGCAAATAATGTTGCAAAAGTCCCTGTTGGGTAGGTGGGTATGGCATTGAGCAACCAGGTCTTTCCTGAGGTCTGGACAGTGCAAGTGTGCCACTCAGAGCAGAAGTCAGGCAAGGTGCACAGCAGCTTAGGTCGAAGTCTGAAGCAGAAATGGTCTCTTGACTTTGTAGATTTGTATTGCTTTCACAGAGACCAGAGTTAATTTCCAGAATTAAAGCTTCATGGGTTGTGTGCAATGAGCTGTTTGGTCTCTCTCCAGGTTCCCAGTGGACAAACACACCTTCATCTCGCGTTCAGCTCCCTCGATCCGAAATAGTACAATTGCACAGAGTGCTGGCTGCAGCACAAGTGTAACAGATGTGGATCGAGTGTGTGTAAAATAAAATAAAAAAAAAACACTCCCCCTTCTCCCCCATGCTGAAAAACTTCCTTGGAAGGAACAGCTCGGTCTTTGTGAGGAGCTGAGAAAGCATCCGACTCTGACATGGTTGCCTTACGGGACCTCACTCAGCCTAGGTTGCATAAAAGGGCTTTATAGGATTATAAAGGTTCCATGCAGCGGCAGCTCCAAGGCAGCATTTCAGGTGGGGGCACCGGCTCTCCTTGGCTCTGCCTGTGCTTGTTTTATTATTGATGCCATGCTCTGAAAAGTGCCACCTCGCCCTTCTTCCTGGGGCTGCTGGAATGTGAGTGCAGAGCTGAGGCGGCTACATTGGGCTCCTCTGCTGAAACGGGCACGGATCCAGCACCGGGGAGGAAAAACGTATGTGTGCGCGCACACATGTGCTGCTTTTGCTCGTGGAGGTCTTTACCTGGAAGAGCGTCATGGCTTGTTGGATAGGAAAAGTCCCTTTTGCCTAAATTTACTCATTGTCTTGATCTGGAGATGCTTTCCTAATTCACTTGCTTTGCTCTGATTCAGACCAGCTTGAAAGCCAGTGAAATTAGTGCAAGCAATAAGCCAAGCAGTGATGGACGTGTCTGTGTTCACTGTGCATGTTGCATGACTTGTTCTTCACCATTTGGACTTTCATGTCCCCTTTTCTCTGCCCTGTCCTCACCCGTTAGAGCTGGGTCAGGAAACAGGAGGTGGAAGGTGTTCTTCTGCCTTCTCTAAGAATGTTGTATTGGTGACTTGTCTTTGAGTTGTTTTCTCAGAGGTGAAGTGGGTGCCCAGCTTTCTCAGCCTGCTGTGGCTGTTATCTACATGTCCCAGATATCAGAGCTGGAGAACTCCTACCCAAGCATTTTGCACAGAGCAGTGAAAATGGATATTGATGACAATTGGCCCACTTAATGCTTCAATTTTCTGTTGTTCCCCAGGACTTTCCATCTACTGGTTCTAAATGGATGCTAGAGGGCTGGCATTGTGCTTACCACAATCACCTGTTCCACCTTCTCCCTATCCCAGGCTCTTTATTTTGTTTTTCCTTAGGTGAGTCTTATTGAGACCTACTTTGGAGATACGTGCAATTGGGCAGTGCTATCAGCAACCATACTTTGAAGTATCTCAAAGCCAAGCACCTAAGGGGAAGGAGTTCAAAATCACCAGTTGCTCTGCAGAAACCTTGGCCGTAGGATCAATTCCTTCATCCCCCTCACTGCAATAGCTGTCTGCTATGTGATACTTGTAGCTTATGTTTTCCAGAATGTTTAGTTGAACATTACCTGCTCAGAAAGGTAAACTGAGGAGGGGGAGCTGTAGAAAATGCTTTTATGCTTTCCTCTCTCCTCTTTGCCAGCTGAGGGTATCTCTTGCACCAACTGTGAAAGCTTGCAGGAATGAACCTTCTGAGCAGAAGCCAGGAATCAAGGTCCCGGAGGTTTTTCTTTACTACTGTAAAGCTCCGACTAAGCCACCTTTCTCATGAACAAGCCTCCTTGGAGTGTCAGTTAATGAGGGACCCGGGCTGTCTCATGTCCTGTCTCCTTGGGGAGCAGTCAAGCCCAAGTCCGTGCTCTCTCCCAGTCCAGACAGAGCAAAAACGTGAGGGTTAACAGTTGTCAGTGCTTCAGATGGAGCTTACTGTTGGGCCTTCTGGATGGTTTTTGTCACTTTTGGAGAGCAGAATTTGGAGAAAAAAAAATTTTTTTTTTAAATTTACACTGGTTACACTAGCTTTGTTTCCCACAAGTCACTGACTTCACTTTTACTATTACAGTTTATCTTTCTTGAAATCCTAATACTTTTGAAGGTTGCTGAAGGAGAACATTTCCCTCCCCATCTCTATTCCCCTAAAACAAAACAAAACAAAAAAACCACAAACCAAACCGCCAAAACAAAAAAACCCCAGCCAAACCCAGTAATTTTTTTCCTCACCTCCTTAAATGACTGGATCTGTATGGGATGTTGCTGGATGTGGCTCAGGTCAGGATTTTTGTGCCCATTGCGCAAGGAGGTTTGGAAGTTAAAGCATCCTAGCTGCTTGCCCTCTGGGATTGTGCTCCTGGCGTGATGTGTCCCACTGATTGGAGAGAAATCCTCATTAAAAACTCCCAAACAAACAACAAACCACTGCTCCTGCAGGACAGGTGGGGTTTTAAAGGGTTTCCAAGATCCATCTGCCTTCAGTGAAGGGGGTGAGCATGTGTTCCCCTCCCATGCCCACCACCCCAGGACCTTGGTGGTCCTGCAGCGATGGAGATTTCCAAGCCTGCAACCCATCCCTGTGCAGTATTGCAACGTTCTAGCATGTTTTTTAGTTCTGGCTTTAAGCAATTTTTTCCTTTTTGGCTGGGGAAATGTGTCTTCAGGTCCTTCAAAACCCTACATAGTGATTCCCATTGACAGCGTGGACTGGCACCTGGCCGGAAAAGGGCAGAGCCAGGAGAGTGGGGTGCGGGTAGCCCGGCCAACAAACCTCTCATGAGCCCAGCAGATGTTCCTGCAGCCTCTCCGCTCCCCGGGGCCGATGCCAGCCTGGTCCTTTTCCAGCAGCTCGTCACTTGACACCGGGAACAGTACGCTGGCTTCTTTTGTTGCACATTGTACGAGTCAAGGACCTTGTGCTGGGAGAAGGCAGGGGAGGGGAGAAAGCAATGGGACACGTATTTCTTCAGGTTGTTTTTTAGGTTTTGAGCTCGTTCTTCCTTGTAAAAGATTTTGGCAGTATCTCCTGTAACAGCATATCCTGCTCTTGGGCTTCAGGCTGTGGCTCGCTAGGATTTATGTAAGGATCTCTTCTGCTGAGGGCAGAGTGGCTGTAGGAGCTTTATCAGCATGTCTCTTGGGGTCTGGTGGGACCCATCACCCTCTGTCCCTTCTCAAGCTGCTTCTGGCTGTGCTTGATGTGCTAAAATGATTTTTTTGTTTATGCACACGATATTGGCTACAGTGCTCCTGTAGTTTTGCTAGTTTCCCAATTTTATGTGTTTAGATACCTTCAATTATTTCTCCTCTGTTTCAGTTTTTGACATGCTGTCTTGTGATGGAGGTTGCTAAGGTCTTATGTCCAAACAAGCTCTGTGAGAGCTGGTAGAAGAAATAAACCCAAATAATGCTGCTTACCTTTTTTTTTTTCTTGCTCCTACCTTGCATAAGCTGCAGAGAGGCTTGCTGTAAGATCACTCCTTGACCAGGCATCCACAGGTCCGCGTGGGTGCTCAGCCGGGGATCCCCCCGCAGTCCCTATTCCTGCGTTGGGCTGTATTTCTCTCTCCTTACCAGTGTGCTCCTCTGTTCCTCCGCAGGCTGACGGGGAACGAACCCCTGACCATCCTCCCTCTGACCTCAGAAATGGAGGAAGCTGCCGTCAAAGCCCACTACAAAGTCTGTGACCGCCTGAAGCTGGAGAAGAAGCAGCGCAGGATGTGCCGGCGGGACCCTGGTGTGGCCGAGACCCTGATGGAGGCCATCAGCATGAGTGCACTGGAGTGCCAGTACCAGTTTCGCTTTGAGCGCTGGAATTGCACCCTCGAGGGTCGCTACCGGGCCAGCTTGCTAAAGAGAGGTGAGTGGGGTTGGGGGGTATCTCGATCAGGGGTGCTGGCACCCTCTGCACCCATCGGCTTCCCCGGAGTTTTGCAGAGTGGTCATCCTGGTGCATCCTTTGCCAACGGTGGGTCACCACCTCCCCAGACCTCCAGAACGAGCTTGCAGAAGGTAAAGACAAAACTAGTTTCAGCTCATCCGTGCAAGCGCACAGCAGGCAGAGGGCACGCAATGTGGTGGTCGTTCTCGTGCCTGTGCTAGTGAAGCAAGCCCTGCCTGCCTCCCATTGCTGGCCACAGCTTCCCTCCTTGGAGGCTGGAGATTTTTGTGCGTGTGTCTGCAGACAAATACCTACCGTTGCTCCTCGCTTCTGCTGAAAGTTGAGCTGGTGCTGGAGGGGAAGGTGTTAAAGTTCCTAAAGCTGTCCCCTCTTTTTTTAAAAAATTTTTTTTTTCTACTTTTCAACCTTTCAGGAAAAAAATTGAAGAAACATCTTAAGGGAAATAAGGCAAAATAGACTGTGCTGTCCTGTTAGTGGGGGCAAGGGAAGCCCTATGATAGTGCAGGGCAAAGCCTGCGAATATTTGTGTGTCCTGTTACTGCTTTACCCAGGGAAAAGCTCCCTGGATGCGAGTGGTGGGTAATTCCCACACCCTGTCCCAGCAGCTCAGGTGGAGATGGCCAGAGGCTGAGAGGGAGTATTTAAGAAGCAGGTGGTATTTTTATCTCCTTCCTTTGTGCTACCTCATATAGTCCAATTTCCTGTACCCTCCTAGTAAAATCCAGATCTTATTTCTGGACTGAAGATAAGGATGCAGCAGGACCACTGTACAGATAGCTTGCATGGGTCTCGAGGGCTTTATTGACTTCCAGAAGGTCCCACACTCAGTGATGGAGCTGGACCAACAAACCCAGGACCTGACACGCTCAAAGATAAGAGCAGAGGTCTGCAGAGTGCTCTAACTCGCTAATTAGCGAGAAGTAGTAATTCAGAAGTGCTGGGGCTTAACTAATGCACTGTCACTGACTGCAGTGGAAACAAGGAAAGTCCTTATGAAACCCAAGAGGTCCAGCCAGCGCTGCAAGACGTTTAAAAATATCCCCGCATGCCAGAGGAGTCCCTGGATTAGTGGTGCCTTGGGAAAGCCAAGCACTTTCTCATGCTGACACCTGGAGGCCACAGCTTGTTCCTTCAGATGTTCCTGCCCCCGTGGGCAGCCCTCGGCCAGGGGCATTTCAAAGCAGCCCGAAGTCGACCTGCCTTAAAACACCATTGAGAACCCCCCACCCCTTGTCAGGACCCCGTGTAATAAATGGTAGCTCTGAGGGTTGCAAGGCTCTGCCTGCTGTCTCATTCTTCCATATTTTATGCCCCTGCAACATCTCTGCCCTCCACCAACGCTGTAAATCCTTCAGGTGTTGTTCTCCACGGCATAACACACTGCCCTGTAAATCTTTCTACTCCTCTCCGGGAGCTGCTGGTTCCTGGTTCGGCATCGCAGCAAGTGATACCCCAGGGCAAAGGGGCACATGTATCACCCGCTGAGACAGAGCTATTCAAATACGTCGGTGCGAGCTTGCGTCCTCTCCTCCAGGACCACTGCAGCTTTTTAAGAAGAAAAAAAAAAAATAAAGACAACCTCCCCCTCCATGCTTCACTTAAAGTTCCTCCCTCCATTTTTACTCGGTCACCAGAACAGCCTGGCTGCTGGTTTGCAACTTGGACTGATGCAGCCTGTTTCTTAAAATAACGGGGGATTGTTTAAGGGACTTGTTATCCTCTTTGGATACTCGTGAACAATTTTGGAAATGGCTGAAACTGGATATCTGTGGATGGCAGGCTGTCGATGCACTGGGGGTTAGAATGCCTGCATTGATTTAAAGCTCATTATCTTGTTACAAAATATCTTGGTGCAATCAAATAGTGCATGGCGGAGATGGCTTTAAATCTGGCCAGAGCCAAATGTCACATGGACTTGCTTGGAAGCTGCCTGCGGGTGAGACGATACCCGTGCTGATGGGCACCGGGAATTTGTGAGGCTTTTAATGATGGAGAACGGGAGGAGTAGAGCTGAAGCTGGTAGGGAGACTGATGGAGGGGGAGAACCTGGCAAATCAACCGTTCCTCCTGGCTTTGTGTCAAACCTGGTATGCGTTGTGGTTGCACGGCACTGACTTTCTGCTGAGATTTCACAGCTTCTCTGAATTCAGTGCTTCAAACCTGGAGGCCTTCAAGCAGGTTGTAGGTCTGCTATCTACTAAACTGAATGATATCCAGGCTGTTTGCTGCTAATCACAGTGTCTCAGACTCTCAGAGGAGAGTTTATACGCGCTGTTCCATTGAGGACCTTCTATTAGCACACTGGTACCTCTCCATTTTGTAGCACAAGTAGTAGTGGTGGCAAAAGACCAATCAATTCTACAACCTGGGAGGACAGAGCCTTGGGAGCATCTGTCCAGAAATAGCATCCCTTTGACAGGCGTGTGGGCAGTCTGACCTATGGTGTAACCTAGAAAAAGCTGAACCTAGCCTACCAAAGATAAAAGGTGCTTAGAAAGTGTTTTCTACCCAGAGGAGTTTGGGGGTCTCCATTCTCATGAGTTTTTGTTGTGGGAGAATTCTTTACTTAATTGACACCACTCCCAATGAGAGAGTTTGCAATGCTGAAGGTGTTTCTGGAGTGTAGGAGGACATGGTCTAACTTCAGGGAGAAAACAGAGGGCAAACCCCCAAATTTGGTTTCTCAACCCTGCCCACTCTTTTTTGGTGTCCCAAGCAGCCACGGGGTTGATATTTTTTTTTTTATTTTAACCTTCTTTCCAATGAGGGAAAGGTTCTTGCTCTTCTTTTCCAGGTGAGCAGTAGAACAGTAGGATAATTCCTACCAAGATTTGGTTTGAGTCAGCTCCCTTGGGAGGACCAAAACTCAGTTTCCTGGACTGGACTTTCATCTGTCTTCTGCTGAAGTTCACCTGGGAGTGATTTGGGAAGGCAGGCTCTGGGGATGGGCCAAGGTAGGGCCCCATGAGCTTGCTTGGACTACCATGAACCTCCCAAGGAACAGTTCCAAAAATGACCTGGCAGTGTCTCTTCATGTCCTTGGTTGACACACCAGCTTACAGATATATCCACTACTGTCACCATCCACTTGTGTTATTTTTGAGTGGGGGATTTCTTGAGTCGGATCCAAAGCTGTTCTGGAATTGCATCTCAAATATGCAGTCGTTTACAGCTTCCATAGCTGGAGAATGAGGAGCTATAAATACTGGCATGTTTGCTTTTTATTTCTGGCTTTTATCATTCGGATTGAAATCATTGGTCTCTCTGGGCCTCAGTTTACCTATTGGGGAGAGGGGATACCGTTGCATCCCTGCAGGTGAGCATGGAGGTGTAAAAAAAGGGTTGTGTATGAAAGGTTTGAGGTGTAAACTGCTTTTTGTGGCATTTGAGTGAGGTGGTACGTTGGGTGACAGGCTGGCTACTGTGTTCTTCCCAGCCCTCAGGTGCCTTTTGTTAACAACTTTCTTGCACTGGAGTAGGACTAGTGATTTTTTTTTTCTGGGGGAGGGGTAAGAACAAGGAGCCCTTGGATTTCTACTCCAGCCATCAGTCTGGAAGTCTATGCTATGTTCCTGCTATTTGATGTCCCCTCATCCCCACAGTAGCAGTATTGCTGTACCACGGTCATGGCACCTCCATGGCATGTTCAACTCTTGCTCACCTCTTTCTGTTTTCAGGCAGAGACTGTCTGCACAGGGACAGCCACAAAGTTGGCCAGACTTCATTTGCATTCTTGAATCCTGGCTTGTGCCACCTCTATCTGCTGTCCATCATTCTTTGCTCTCCACTGTGTCCTCTCCACCATCAGTGATGCATGTAGAGCTTGGCATGCTTTGATATTGCTCAAATTCTTCTCACAATGAGTTTTGTCCTTATTTCCTCACTTTTTTCATTAACTATTGCTCCAGCTGCAATTAAAGCTGCCTGCTCCTCTTTCCTGCAGGTTTTAAGGAGACAGCCTTCTTGTACGCCATCTCCTCCGCGGGGCTGACGCATGCCATGGCCAAGGCATGCAGTGCAGGGCGGATGGAGCGTTGCACCTGCGATGAGGCCCCTGACTTGGAGAACCGTGAGGCTTGGCAGTGGGGCGGCTGTGGTGACAACCTGAAGTACAGCAACAAGTTTGTCAAGGAGTTCCTGGGGAGGAAGCCCAACAAGGACCTGCGAGCCAGGGTGGACTTCCACAATAACCTCGTGGGGATGAAGGTGCGTTGCAGACTGCTTAGGGTGGGGGGTCACGCTGTTGTGGGGGGAATAAAATGCTGCATTTGGGTGTAGAAACAGTAGCATTGCATGCAAAATGCATGGAGTGATCCTGCTGGAGAGGTGAAGTCTCAGTTAATGAACTGGTTTTGTCACTGTGCTTCAAGAGCATAGGCTGGGTGGAGAATGGATTGAGAGCAGCAGAGGGGAGAAGGACTTGGCAATGTTGGTGGGCGAGAAACTCAATGTGACCTGGCAACGTGCCCTGGCAGCCCAGAAAGCCAACTGCATCCTGGGCTGGATCAAAAGCAGCATGACCAGCAGGTTGAGGGAGGGGATTCTGCCCCTCTACTCCACTCTTGTGAGACCTCCCTGCAGTACTGCGTCCAGCTCTGGGGTCCTCAGTACAAGAAGGACGTGGAGCTGTTGGAGCTAGTCCAGAGGAGGCCACGAAGATGATCCAAGGGCTGGAGAACCTCTCCTATGAGGATAGGCTGAGAGAGTTGGGGTGGTTCGGCCTGGAGAGGAGAAGGCTCCAGGGAGACCTTATAGCAGCCTTCCAGCAGCTAAAGGGGCTAACAAGAAAACTGGAGAGGGAATGTTTACAAGGACATGGAGTGACAGGCCAAGCGGAATGGCCTTAAGCTGAAGGAGAGGAGATTTAGATGAGATATGAGGCAGAAATTCTTCCCTGTGAGGGTGGTGAGGCCCTGGCACAGGTTGTCCAGAGAAACTGTGGATGCCTCATCCCTGGAAGTGTTCAAGGCCAGGGTGGATGGGGCTTTGGGTAACCTGGGCTTGTGGAGAGTGTCCCTGCCCATGGCAGGGGTTTGGAACGAGATGATTTTTAGGGTCCTTTCCAACCCAAACTATTCTATGATTTGATGATGAGTTGTGCAAAACCATTAATGGGAGACCATAGGGAAAGAAATAGGACTGTCCAGGTCTGGAACATGTGACCAGTGTGGGGAAGATTCCTGCCATTCTACAGGAAGGAGAGGGTCTTACAGTGCAAAGGGATGGAAAAGCAGGTGCTCCAGGATTACATGATGTAGGACAAGGAGGAAGGGATCTATGCTGCCACAACACGAGTTGAGGGATGCTTTTCTTGTAGCAGGTCAGTAGAGCATGGACGGTCTAGCATCTCCATAGCCAGGTTTCTTTAAAACTGGCCAGATAAACACCTGGTGGGGAACGAGAGTGGAGATGTTCTTCTCTGACCTCAGTACTAAAAGTCACTTCAGCCTTGTTTTCTGGCAGAAGCCTCCCATGTTGCCTAGAGCTGCTGGTTTTGTAGCTTGACAGTGCTTATGTATATAGTCCCTCTTTTCCCATCATTATCCTCTCTGCTAGAGGACTTTCTGCTCTTTATCCCAATTTCTTCCCATGAGGATTTATCCTCCTGCCTGGAGGTCTCCCTGCAGGACTGACGTAAAGGACAAAGTGTCTGCAATTGCTGGGTCATCCCAACAAGAGAGGGGAAAGGAAGGCTTTCCACCTTCTCCTATAATCTGCTTGGCTGTACCTAGCCTAGAGTTGCTTGAACACGAAAAGCCCTCAGACTGGCCAGCACAGGTGCCCAGGATCAGTGTTCCGTTGCGCCAACCTCGAAGGGGGACATACTGTAAGGCTATAAATAGCCTTTGAGCCTTGTTATTGTCCATGTGATTGGATGGAGGGTTGGGGCTGGGATGGGGGACCTGGGTCTCCAGTTTCCCAGGCAAATGCATCCCAGCCAGTTGTGCATTCTAGGAATCGCCACCCCAGCTCAGTTGTTCCTGTGCGTATGCATAAAATGTCATTCCTCGCGACAGAGTTGGGGCATCGGAGAATGCCACCAGTGAGTGCTAGCCAGCAAAAAGTCTCCCCCTCTCCCACCACCAGATGCTCCTCGACAGCGCTGACATCAGGATTAGAAATATCCTGGATTTAGCTGGTGTCTGGCTTTGGCTGACAGCTTTTCTGCCTCTGGATTAAAAGGCTCAGTGCCTCTGAACTCCTGTTGCAGCTCTTTGGCATGTGAAACAGGCTTTGTGGGGTGATGAAATTTGTTTTAATCCTTGTGGTTGGTTGCTCCTGAGGGACTATCCCAACTCTTTGGAGTTGGCTGTGTAGCAAATGGAACTGAAAATGGAGAAGATGGTCCGTGGAGGCTGTGATTTCATGCTGGAGATTGCTGTGAGGTGACTTTAGAAAGGGAGGAGAGCAGGGATTTATACACTCTCATCAAAACCTACAAGGCTATTGCTTTAGGTGCCATTGGCATTTTCTTGTAACTCCATGAATATCTCCTCTCCAGCAGTGGTGGGGCTAAAAAACTTGACCAAAGGATTTGACCAAACTTCCAGTACTTTCCACCCCTGTAGTTGCAGTCAAGATGCCCATATGGCTGAGACTCAGTCTTGGATAGGTTAGGTGACCTCATTTGTCATCTCTGCTCTGTGCTGTCTATATGACTTTGGGCTAAATGAACTCCAAGGATGAGCTGGAGGGAGTGAATCTCCCTTTTTTTGCCTGCCCTTTCTTGTCCAGATCCCACTGTGAGCCAGTTCCTAGGGGAACAGGAGATGTCGGGGACTCTCTTGCATCCTCTGCCTCCACTTGACTTGGCACGGTCAGGCCTTGGTCATTGGCAGTGGTTTCTAAGCACTAGTGTAATATCTACAGCTAAACAGCTGAGTAACAGTTGTGACGGTTGTCCAGACACTGAGAGCCCTCATGGCAATCTACATCAAAGACCTTTGCTGCAGGTCAGTGATACGGTGTTCCTATTTTTGTCCACCCACGCCGTGTCTGTCGAGTTGGTGTTGCTGTCTGACAGATTTTCTTGCCCATGTGCAGCAGTGGTTGAAATTATTTCTCTGTTTATGCTCCTAGAATAATTGTACTTTAGCCTGGTTGAAAGGCAAGCCAAGCAGCCCACCAGATTCACAACAGCACTGTGAAGGCAGACAGAGAACAACGAATTGCGTGTTGAGGGGGAAGCTTTTAGGAGGATGATGGCTCAAGATCAGGAGAAGATACATCTATATAGGCAGGATGTGTTGATCTAAACCATTGGCACAATATAGTATCATTAAGATGATGATCAGAGAGGTTTTGAGTCAGAGATGAGGACCCAGACTGGCTTTATAATTGCAAGCTCAAAACTTGTAATGCTTGCTTAAGATTTCGAAATATTGAAACTGATTTGAGGCCTGAGCATTGACCACCTTGGTGTGGTTGATGGATTGTCTCTGACATTACTTACACTTGGGTGTAGATTAATACCAAGTTCAATCTGCTGCTTCCCTCCTGGTCCTACTGCCATTGCCGTGTTGGTGGAGCATGCGAGTTGCTCAGCAGGCAGTACTAGGCTCCATCACTGAATTTATTGATGGTTCCCTTGATGAAGGCAGTGGGTTAAATATGAAACTCAGCATGTTTCCTCTACTTGTCTTTCTCCAAAGAAGCTGCCCATCAACTATCTGCTGCCTCACAGACTTTCCAACCATTGAGTAGCAAGAGATGCTAACATAGTGTCTATGACAGTCTGAAACCACTTTGAACTAACCTACTTTGGTTATTTGGGCAATAACTCTTTTGTATTTAATGTGAATCAAAGGCAATATAGGACTGCAGATAGCCTTGATTTATGCCCTTTTGGAACCAAACAATTTTGAACTGGAGTGCTTGTTATATAACTAAGATGGTCTTAATGGCCTCCGATGTGTTAAATGTCCCTGTGAGTTCCAGAAAGATGATTATGGCCATTTTGAATGGGAGCTGAGATGCAAACTGAATGCCCTTTCCCCAGGTTATGCAGCAAGCCGATGATGGAGCAGGAGACTGAAGCCAGCTCTCCTGAATTCCTGCTTGGCACCCACTGTGTTTTTTCTCTAACAAAACCACAGATTTTATGTCTATTAGCGGAGCCATACATGCATGAACCAAAACCTTTGCTGAACTACAGCCTGCTTTGGGCTGGGGATGGACAAGGAGACTTTCTTTTTTAGTACTTTGCTATGGGAACTTGCTGCAGTGCCAGCCTACGTTGGTGTGCTTACAGCGTATGTATGGATGTGCATGTGTATATTTGCTGAAAGAGTGGAGGAATATCTATTAAAGATATAGCACAAGCTTGGTGGTCTCTCACTCATTCTTAGCAACATATAATCCTTCCCATCTAATTACTCCTAACCATGGTAAAATGTATAAATAGTCCCTTGAGACCCAGCAAAAAAAGGACCTGTGCTTAATTGACTGATTTGGCAACCAACACTATACCCTTCTGGTCAATGCGGCAGTTTCTCCATGGTGTCATATTAGCAAACAATCTGCGTATTTCTGCGAGGGTGACATTATCGTATCCCGCCTAGTTTTAGTGTCTCTTGGTAGGCGTTCTCATTTAATGATTATTTTACTTCTGTTTTTTACAACCTTGATGGGCCAACTATAATTTTGCTGCACCAATGAAATAATCACTGAACGTGTTGTGCCTGTGATGGCTCACAAAGTTATATGATATGACCTCAATCACTAATGAAAGGGTGAGCTTGTCTAGTGTGAGGATGAGGTAATTAGACCAGGACTTCTCCAGCCTTCTCTTTATTGAAAAGTAGGAGCTCTGAATAGACCACTTATTAAAAAAGCAATTTCCCTTCCTTTGCCAAATCTACTCTTGCTCATTCAGCTATTCTTTCAGAAGAATCTTGGGTGGAGAGGGTATGTGTTGGGGGGGGAATTGTGTGTATGTGTCAAGGGAATGGGGGGCGGTGGTGCTGAGAGAAGTCAACTGTATTAAAGCTCCGTTGCCAGCGATGAAGCTTCTTGGTTATATTAAATGAAGCACAGGCAGCCTTGCTAAAGCTCTCTTCTTGTCTATATCCTCCCCCTTTCTTTCCCCCCTTGTACACACAAGTGCAGCCCCTTTTGTAACCCATTAATGAAAAGTCGGAATATTAGAGGACTCAATTAGTTCCACTGGGCTTGAGTAAGTGATGTTTTAATTAAATTTGCCCAGTTTCTCAGCAAAGTATCATTAAACATGACTTTCCAACTCCCTCTCTGGAGCGTTGCTAAGTTTCTTAATCCCAGGAGTGCTGACCTCTTCCAGAGGTATGTCTGGTCAAGCATGTCTTACAGATCCAAGGGGCACTATTAAAGGGGGCTGCTGTTACCCAAGGAAAAAAAAAAATGTCATGTTCTCATTCCATTTTCCCTTTATCCTTCCAGAAAGAGGGACAAACAAGCCTTTGCCTTCAGGACCCTGAAGCCAGGGGTATAACCACAGTCTCCTTGAGAGCCAAGAATGTTTAGTGCAAAGCTATGGGAGGGCAGAAATGGAGAACAAGAAAATTCCTCCCTCTGAAAGGTCTCTTTTTAGACAATATCTCCCTTTGAAACTGGTTCCCTTAATGAGGGTTCCTTAATTGTTTTCACAAATATCAATCCATATGTTTTGGTCTGTGTAGACTATATGCACATTTCTGATGGATCCTTAATCACTGTAGAGTTCAAGACCAGACCCATCCTGAGACATCTTATACCTGCATCTCTGAAACCATATGGGATGCTCTGGAGAGGATAGTGGGAGGTGCATGAACTTTTCCTTGCTGTTGACTTGCTTGTTTTGGAAGTCCATGCAAGGAATGGCTTTTCCCCTTAGGCGGTCCTGGCAGACATCTATCTCAAAGGCTGAGCGTGCCTCCTGTGCTGGAGACGGACTCTCCATATCAGGTAGATGTTTGCCCAGCTATCATCTGTCTGAGGAACTTCACGAGCTATCACGTAACATGTTATCGGAGCATACCACCCTCTTCACTTCTGTATCTCCATTTTACAGAGAGGAAATTGACACCCAGAAAGATTAAGTGACTTACTAAAGGTCACACACAGGCGTAGCGAAGCAGAGACTTGCACCCTGGTCTCCTGTTGCAGAGACAGTGTTTACAAGCACTGCCCATCTTGTCTCACATGGTTCCTGCTAGCAAACATGATTCCAGTCAAACTCCAGAGTTTGTCAAAGAGGCAAGCTTAGATGCTGATCTCCATTTTTTCTGCACCCTCAAAAAGTGTAATAACTGCTCTTTTTGATGAGGCAAATCCATATGAACTTACTAATACAGTTGGTGCATGGGAAAAAGCCAAGGCGACATAGTGCATCCTTTAGGCAGTTTCTTTAGGGGTGTGCGTAGCAAGAAATCTAGCATCACACTTTTACTAATGTACAAATCAAACCTTGACTTTGTATGTACAGATTGGTTTGCAGGGCCACCACTAGTATTAATTGCTCCAGGTTATGACAAGTAGGAATGCATAAACATGCTCTCTGGATTTTCCCCTCCTCCTTTCAGGCTGAGATTGGCTCAGCCAAAGTCTTTCTAAGGCCTGGAAATCAACACTCTGGAAAAAATTGCTTGTTGTGTCCCATAAGTAATTGCAATTCGTTGTTTATGTGGAGCTTTCTTAGCATGTGAAGCATACTAGGAATATTGAATGGGAAAAAAAGTACTTTTAAAGTTCTCAATTTAAAGTAGGGTTATGTTATTCTATGTTTAATTGTTTGTATTTTAATGCATATTTGACTAAAATCTGAGTGTTTATATTTTTAAAGAATGAAGGGCAGTGGAAAGGGAAAACTGTTCTGAAAAAAAAACCAGTTTGAGAACAGGCTCAAAAGAAGGGATTTTTTTTTTTTTTTTTAAAAAGATAGTTCTTCTATCTTAAGCAAAGAAAACTTCTAACCATCTGTGAAACTTTTATAATTCAACCAATGATAATGGCCAGTGTTAAGGGGCAAGCCTGGTCTTCCAGTCATTTGAACACTGTGAAGAAATGGGGACCATGGCTGTTGTCCAAACAAGCATTAATACTTGAGCTGAGAGAATAACTAAGCCTATTTAAATTGAAGGAGGATATGTATATAGGGGACGGAAGAGATTTGATTTGTACAGAAGCATCCCAAAGCCCTCTCTGAAGTAAGACAAGATGAAGGCAGGCTTTTTCCTGGATGAGCTGACTCTAAGGAGGTCTCATCTGCTCCCTCCTCTCCCCCAAACCATAGCGAATGGTTTGAAGCCTTGGAGTCGCAGACCAGCCATGACGACAGCGCAGCTATAACTGAGGAATTCCCACGGCTGCGTGTCCGCTTCGGACTGCTGCTGCCCAGACAAGAGTTGTCTGAAAACCACCGGCAGAGCCCCGTGACCCAGCTGGGAATGAATGGGAATCTGTCCTCAGCGTTTCAGCTAAAACACTGAGAAATTGTGTGTTGCAGCATGTCTGAGACTGATCATTACGGGGGCACTTAGTCTGAGCTTCGTAGCAAACCATTGTTGTGAGGGAGGATTACATGTTGCATAGCAATGCTCTGCTGTGATCCCTTTTCCCATTTGGGCAGGCGGTCCTGCAGTGCTATCTAGTTTCCTCTTAGCAGCAAGCACCAATAAAGACGGTTCAGTCTCGCTCTATCATAACTGTTTTCCTCACTGTGTTTTTGTCAGTATTTGGTATTCTCACGACAAGATCAATGGGAGTTTGTGTTCCCAAGTCAAACAAACTAATTTGCTCAAAGATCTTTATTTTCACCCCAAGCCGCTTTCCTATTTGTGAGACTACCAGACCAGGTGGTTGTTCAGAGGAGAGTGGGAGGACAAAATTTCAATGTGTGATGCTGTCCCTGATCCACTGATTGTCTTTGTTCAACTTTACTTTCACAGAAGAATCTTTCTATGGCATATAACACATATAACATATAATAAGGTTTCAAAAGCACACTTGTGTTGTTACTCCTGGGTTACTACAAATGTGATGTGTGGTAGCTATGGTGTTTAGCCTGTGGTGAGAATGAAACGTTTTGTGCTTTGGATTTAAGCTAATATATTTTGCTTCACATCTGTGACAAGATAGAAGCATGCATGTGGCCACTTACCACGGTGTAGGTGAAATATGGCTATTAAAAAAGTGGTGAGGCTGTATGTGTTCAAGAGAGGTTCAAGTCGACGTGGGATGGAGCAACATCAGGCTCTGAACTGTGTGATGTGCCCTGAAAAGAAAACAGGAGCTGCCTGTGGCTCTTGAAATGATAAGTTTGCATTACAGTCTTATTCTGCCCGGACTTTTTTGATAATAAACGCTAAGTTATTCTACCCTGGAAGGTCCCTCCAGGTTTGAAAGCATGATCTGGACATTTACTCTTTTGTCTCAGCGCCCAGCCAGGAGAGGTTTCTCCAACACTTCTCCAAGCAACCTGCTGACTTGGATAAGTCTTGCTCTGCTTCCTGAAGGAATGAGGTGGATTTAAGTGTCTCTGACAAGAGCCTGCAACAAGAGGAGGAAGGTCTTTGTGGAAGCTGGGGAATGAGACGAGAAGCAGAAGGGCTTTGCCAAGAATTATTTTGGCTCATGAGTGGTTAGGGGCCTGTAGGCAGCAGTTCTCCATCATGCATCACCTTGAGTAGCTGTATCTGACAAAATCTGACTGACAGCAGCAGGGGAGGTTGGCTGGGGAAGAATTTTTTTCTAGGATTTTTTAGCTGCCTCGTAACATTCTTGAGCCCTTCCCGACTCTTCAAGGAGAAGGGTTTATGGGGCAGTTGGGATGCACCACACTTGCACAGTGGCCACAGGAGAATCTACATGCTGGATTTCATGAACTGGTGCATTCAAGAGAGCAGGGACAATGGAAACCTTTTACGCTTTGGTCCACCAGTGTGCAACACCTAAGATCTCCTAGCTGCTGCTTAACAAGGAGCTAGAAGTATGTCAGGAAAAGGCTGGGATTCATTAGGGGTTTTGTTCATCGCTGCTTTAAGCCCAGCCTAGGAGAGTAGGATTTATCTAACTAAATATATGCATTAGTACCCTTTGATAGTCCTTTATGGTCCTGGAGGGGCAGCTGGTGCTGAAGATCGATGTTTTACCCTACCTCAAGCAATGCTCAATGCTGATATTTAGACACCTGAATTCATCCCAGATGTTGGGATTCTGCTCACAGGTTAAGATATCTAAACTGAGGTGCCTCTGTGTGAGCCAGGTCCCTAGACTCCTGTTAGTGAGTGGAGAAGTGGTCAGCACAGTTGGTGGAGCCTGGAGAGCTGTTCATCTGAGCACACGCAGGTGTCTGCTTCACTCTAGGATCCCCTGCCTACTTTGGATCCACTGAGTCAGAGTTTAGAGGTGTTTCTCTAATGTAAGGATTTAAACTCAAAAATCTCTCTCAGTGAGGTCAGCTCTGGCTGGACAGTGTGATTCGGATGCCTAAACCTACACACCTATTCCTGACTGAAGGTCTTCTGCCATCTGCTAGGTGCTAATCCACCAGGATCTGGATTTCCAACACGTGTTGTGCCATATCTACCAGCCACACGTGGATGCTTTGGATGTACTGCACCTGCAATGTCAACTCTCCCACTGAGCTCAGGAGAGGTGGCTCCTGATGTGAACAGCCCCGTGTCCAGGTTCCCTTCCTGCATTTCATGACCACGTCTTGTTCAATCAGCTCTAAATCTAGCCAAGCCTGTCCACAGAAGCGTGTCTACCAGCCAAGCCAATTCCTCCCGGTTTCTTGCTTTCCCATCTCCTGTACAATGGTGGTCGTCTCCTTTTCCAGGTGGAGCAGATGCGAATGGGTTGGGGGAGGTGGAAGGGTTGAGAAAAGCCTGGACTGATGAATGACTGCAGTGTGTAGCCCTTCTGCAAGCATCTCAGCAATTTTGCTCAGTTTGCTGATGGTCTGGGCGTGAAATCAGGTATAGGAGCTTTGTTTCACATGAGCTCAGCTCTCACTTCTGGACAACCAGTGAAACGTGACTTTACATGAAGGACAGTATGGGTGAGGGTTTTTTTTCCTCGGTGTTGAAATGTGTTCTGTACGCTCTTGTCTAACATTGTGGGATTTCTTGCAGAGTTGGCTAGACACTTTGGCACGCAAAGCGTGACAGCCCCTAACCAAGTCAGCCCAGCTGAGTACTATAAGCAGTAACACATCTCCCTCTGTAACCCGTCACTTGTTTGAATGCTACTGTGTATTATTGGATTGCATTTGAAAAGGTCTTGGCTGTCGCAGGAATGAAGTGTGATCATTGGCCAGGCTTTGCTGAAGGCCGTATTATGCATAGTGTCTTTCTAAAAATGTCTCTGTAATATCAGGATTGGGCCAGACCCCAATTCTGAGTCCATGACCTATTGCACATTTGCACATGGTGCTCAGCAGGACTCATGCAGCCAAATAATTAAGAACCGGATGGTCAGGAAATGGACTGGAGCCAGTCCTCTGCTGTCATGAGGCCATAACGTTGGCAGATGCCATAATGGGCAGAGGGGGGAGACTTTTTTTTTTCTTTTTTTCTTTTTTTCTTTTTTTTTAGATACTGTAGATGCCCAAAGGAAGGGCACTTTCAGTAGTTCCTTGACAGGAGGCAGCTCTATAAAACAGACTCTGTTCTAACTTGCTATTTTAAGGGGTGGTTATACCTTACTCATTTAAAGTCAAAATGTAGCCTATTTTTGGGGAAGGCAGGGGGAAGGCAGAACTAGAACTATAAATATCTGTTTTTAATCTGTGGACAAAACACAGGTTATCTATGACTGTCCAAATAGTGTCTGCTCTTGTGTTGCCCATGGAGGAGTCCAAAGCGTAAACCTATTTCTGGAGAAGGTGGAGGAGAACATTCAGATGCCATTTATAAGGAGATGGACATGCTTTTGTGTTGTGAAGCATCTTTATTGCAGTCTGATTCGAAAAGGATGAGATCTTTTGTTTAGCATCAGTCAGTGTATGGGCATGGGGTCCTTTACAGCACCTGGGGGGCTGTTAACCATCTTTGTCTCTCCAAGGTGAACAACCATTGACTCTTTCCCTTCCTGATACTGCTTCTCTTTCCCATGCTGCTTCTCCTGTTGAAATCAAGCTTCTCTTTCCACTCCCTCCATCTTGTGTGTGAGCACCATGGTTCCACTGGCTCTTCTCTTCCTTCTGTTTTTATGCTTTGGGGTAGTTTGAAGAGAGCTATTCCCGTACAGCCTGTCCCTGGGCAAGATCTGTATGCCTTCCTCTATGGAGACTGACTTTCATTTGCTTTGGGACTAAATCAAACACACACATTTAATTTCTGTTATCTTGAACAAGTTATTTCCTCCTTTAGGGATCTGTGAGATGAGCCTTATTACTTATTACAACACCCGCTGCAAGTATTTGAATTTTAAAATAATAATAATAAAAAAGTAGTTAAGAAAGCATTTGAAACCAAGCCTTGCCCTTGATAGCTGTAATCAAGAGGCATAAACAGGCACAAAGTTTAACGTGAGAGTCCTGGCATGGAGGGGACAGAATCCACTTTAGTTTCCAAGGGTTTAAATGCCTTCCCTTCTCCAGCTTTGAAGACTTTGGTCGTAAGTGTTCTGCTTTTTTATGGAGAGAATAAGATATACATTTCCATCCTAGTTGAAAACACCTTATAGAAGGGTCTGCTAACACATTATACAAGTTATGCTAGCCTGGGACTTGAAACTCGCAGCCTGTTCCTCCCTGGATGTGACTTGTGTAAACAACATTTGGGTGCAGCAGGCCCTGAATGCATGTGTGATGCCATTTCCTTCCATCCCTTCACCAGAAGCCCTGCACAGCATTTAGCTAAATGACTTTTCCACCCCTGGGTCAGGGTCTTTTTAAACACTTGTGGACTTGCTCACTGTCTTGCCTTGTCAGGTCTCAAGACCTGCTCACCCTGAGGTGCTGCTGAAGCATCAAGACAGCAGTTGAGGTTCCTCATCCTGATTTGGGGCAGCTCCTGCTTGCTCAGGATGGGGCAGATGGTGTAGCCTTTAGTGGAGGAAGTCTGTTCGCACGGCCAGAACTGAAAACGTAAAGTCCCCATGGGTCACCGCCTGGTGGGCTGAGCACTGAACCCACTAGCATGGACTCTTCTCACTGAAGCATCAACCCAGATTTCATGGTTTTCCCCTTGAAACCCTCTGTGTGAGAAGCCAGCCTTCCAAGCTGCCTACAGCTGGTGCCGCAGGCAGAGTAAATCCTGGAGGCTGCATTAAAGCACCTGGAATTACTGAACTCTTCACACAGCGGTCTGTTTTCCATTTCTTCACATCTTAATTTTTCAGAGTAAGGGAGGGTGCAGTGGAGACTGTGGCAGCCTTGGGTTTTGCCCTACATGAAAACGTGCTTCATTAAACACATTTGGCCAACATGCAATGGCATTCTTTGTTTTTTAAAGCACATGCAGGCTTCATCATTTCTAGCAGAAAAAAATTGGCAGGTCCTTTTGAACATGCTACCACACTCCAGAATAGGATCCTGAAGACAGCTTGGAGAGGCAGAAGCTACCCGGATGCTTTTGGAGCTGCTAGTTTTGGTGGTGGCAACTCAGGCTTTTGTCCTCAAGGGCTTATGTATAATTTCAGCTATATGAAGGTTTTTCCACAGTCATAAGTTAACTGGATGGGATGCTATGCCTAGTCACTACTGGTGGAAACAGCACAGCTTAACGAGGTTTCCACTGAGCCTGTGCTGCTAATTGGGAACTATGTGAGTTTAAGGTGGTATTCTGTGTGTTGGTGTGGAGAAGGTTCCTACTGTCCATGGTCATGTTCTAGAGCATGTGCCACCCCATCTGTGCATTTGTGTGTGTTACAGCAGTGTTCTCCCTCTTCTCTAAACCAAGTCCTTCCACTTTTGTTACATGTTATCTCCTTGTTCTTGTAAAAATAAAGAGGTTAAAATATGTCTTAATCTCTTAGTTGCATCACAGCTTCAGACGTCTGTCTACATAGATGAGTGACAGCACCTGACAGCATTTGTACACTTTACTGGTATCATTAACTAGCCAATAAAGCAATATTTTGTCAGGTAAATGTCATATTCCTGGTAACTAGGACCCCTCCAAAGCAAGTGTTTCCTGTATCATGTTTTCTGTCCTCTTCCAATGGATAGTTTTTCTGTTGTCATCAACTTCGTGTTCCAGAAGCGTCTTCTAACAAATGTCTTTGGGTTTTGTCTTTGGTTTTTTTTNAATTTTTTTGGGTTTTTTTTTTGGTTTTTTTTTTTTTTTTTTTTTTTTCCTTTGTGTCTTGATTTCTTCCCCCATAATTGATTTTCTTTTGGGGCCATGTGTGTCTGCAGGTAATCAAAGCTGGAGTGGAGACAACCTGTAAATGCCATGGTGTATCTGGATCCTGTACTGTCCGAACATGTTGGAGGCAGCTGTCTCCATTCCATGAAATAGGGAAGCAACTGAAGCAGAAGTACGAGACATCGCTCAAAGTGGGGAGCACTACCAACGAGGCCACGGGGGAAGGAGACATCTCCCCACCCAAGAAGTCCATCCCTGGTCACAGTGATCAAATCCCAAGGACTACGGATCTTGTCTACATTGACGATTCCCCAAGCTTCTGTATGATGAGTAGATACTCACCTGGGACTTCGGGAAGGAAATGTTACAAAGACAAGAACTGTGACAGCATCTGCTGCGGGCGAGGGCACAATACGCAGAGTCGGGTGGTCACCCGTCCGTGCCAATGCCAGGTCCGTTGGTGCTGCTATGTGGAATGCAAGCAATGCACCCAGAGAGAAGAGGTTTACACCTGCAAAGACTGACGCGTCTTCTGCCTGATGGCAACCCTCGGTGACGGGCAATGGCGATCTATGAGAACTACGTATGGAGACAAACAGGGTTTGATTGACCTTTTGGGATCTGAAAGCTATGTTGAGACATAAGCACTTTGTAGGGTACAGGTGACCCAGCTGTGTTGCTGTTTTGTTTTTGTTTTTGTTTTATTTTCCTGTAGACTGAATTTTAATGAGGTCCAACCATGTGGAAATAAGTGCCTGTCACACTGGGGTTAGACACCAGTTGACCTTCACCTTTGTCGTCTACGCAGTTTGGCGGATCATTTATCCTTGGAATATCTTGATCATTTTGCCAATCCTCCATGAACTCCTGGCCTAATATATTCTCTTTGGCATACATAACCTATACTACTTTATTCCTGAAGCTTACCCAACTGCTTAGAGAGCTAAGCAGATACGAAAGAACTTTCTGCTTTGAATGTGATGGTACGGGGAGTGGTCAAATTTTTTCCACTTCTAAAACTGGGGAGAAGTGCGTAGGATAAGCAGGAACAGCCCTGATAGTTCCTCTAGTGGCGTTTCTGCACATCGAGCAGAGGAGGCTCTGACAAAGAGACCCACTGGCAGGGTCAGATTTTTAACGACAGCTCTGTATCTGCATGCTTTGGTCACCAAATACAGCTCAAAAAATGTTGGGTCCACCATGTTGCAGACAGAAATACAACCAAGAAGGAGGTTGGGAAGACAGTAGAAAACCACACGTGCCTGTCCCCTTCAGTCCAATCACATGTTCTTTTTGTAAAAAACAATTTCTTCAAATGCAGTTTCTTTAGCACTATCACTGTCTTAATTTTCAGTTTTTTTAAAAAAAAACCCCAAACCACTAGATGCTGTTGTTTTATTTTCACTTCGTGCATGATTTATTTTTCTCTCCTCTTCCCACCTCTTGTTGATTGAATTCACCCTGTGGTAACTGCTTCAGAAATCTGAACTGGAACTTTTTAGTCTTATGCCAGCTGAATTTGGATGTGTGTTTCTGAGTTGGACAAAAGAAATTCCAGTGCATCTTCAAACGCAGTGCTATCTTGCATTGTATAGCAGCCGTTTTGGACTGGATCAGACCCATGGAGGAGTTGACTTTTCTTTTACCAGGTCATCATTCCATTTACTCTAAACCATGGCAGTGGTACATGATACAAGCTGTACGTACACCCTATGACCTTAAGATTTTATTTTATTTTTTTTAACCACTAGATCGAGAACTGTAGTTTAAAATTACAACTGCTAAATTGCAACCAACTATTGGATTTGGAACAACTAATCGATGAAGAGACAAACTATCAAGTGGCCAGAAAAGCCAGAAATTGACTGCAGTGGTAAATCGCTCTGACGCTGTGAAATAGATGACAACCTTCAGCATTTTGTTTTTTCCTTTGAAGAGGATACTTACAGCCCAGGACTTGATGCGGCAATATCCTTCAGTCATACGAAGGTGGATTGGAAGCAGCCAGTGAATGCCTCAACAAAGCTTTCTAAGGAAACACTGGAGAGTGGAGGGCATTTTATTTTATTTTTGGTAGCAAATTTTGATTTGTCCAGTAGTAGCAATTTCTGACAATTTTATATAAACCATTGATCTGGTTCTCTAAAGAGGAAAGCTGGCTGGAGATGTTCAAGCAGTAGTAGATGCTAGCCAAGCACAAAGAGAGCAGTTTTCCAGGATGGAATATTATTTTTCAAGATCTTTTTTTCTTTTTATTTTTTTTCTTTTTTTTTTTTTTTTTTTTTTTTGTCCCCCAAAAAAGTGCCCATAA
>VXBL01006857.1:804441-901852 GCA_013400195.1 Aramus guarauna
TTTGGTCCCCCAAATAGTAGCCACTAATATTTAAGCTTTTCATGTGCATCTACTGGAAGAAGAAATTTTTTTTTTTTTCCCCTTGGTAACAAATACCTGCAGTCCAGCCTGGCTCATTGGCATCAAATCTTGAGGTGGGGGTATGGGGAGGGACAGGATGTTACTGTTAATAGGGCTATGGTCCTGCAAAACGAAGCGTACTGTCTCTTTTTTCTTTTTTTTTTTTTTTAATTATGTTTGCTTATTTGCTGTACAATTCTGGAGGCTGGGGTAGTGCTGGAAAAGGAGGAAGCCACATGTGGTGTTTGTCCCTTCCACCACAGCAAATGCGCGGTGTGGTGCGTTTGACGCAGAAAGTTTGCAGGAAGGTCTCGCGGCTTCTGGGAGATGCACCCCTTTGAAAGTCACCCATGAGCAGTTTATCTAATGGTTTAAAAAATAAACTGACTAGAAACCTATTATTCAGTGTGTGCATGTGTGTATATGTATACACACACGCTGACACATAAATATATATATAAATATTGAACGAACATTTATTTATTGTAAAGCCCTTCAGAAGAACCTTGTTATGGTTTCAATGTGGTATTATGTTAAATTCTCTTTCTCCCTCTCTCTCTCTCACACATATGTGCAAACTCACTGTTACATTTTTGTGTGTGTGCTAGAATAGCTCTTCCCTTCCAAAGTAAGGCCGGATCCAAACCTGCTCAAAACATGAGGATTTTTGGGTCTGAATTACTATTTCTGGCCTCATTCTTTTTTTTTTCTTTTTTTTTTTTTTTTTTTAAATTGTTCTTAATTAGTGAATGGGCCGCAATTTACGTGCATTATTATTATTATTAATTATTATTATTATTGTTATATTTAAACCATGGGCCTCATTTTCCTCCTTTTCACTGGTGTCTCTGTCTCCGTTGACCTCGCTGGAGTAACTCCACATTGCACTGGTGTGAGAGGAGAATGAGTCCCTAGATGCAGAAGAGAGGGCGGTGTTGGCATCGATATCATTGCGGAGAAAATGCCTGGGTCGGATGGGATAGGGTAGCCTGGTGTGTTTGGCAGTGGGGGCGAGAGATGGGTGGGCAATAAGGCAGATTGTCAAAGCTTGACTAGAGGAAAGAGGCAAAGAGTGAATGAACTACTGAGTGAAAGAGCTCTTCTGTGTATTATAACTCACGCACTGAAGCCTGGATGCTTTCTGTAAGTATTTAAAAAAAAAAAACACAAAAAAAACAACAAAAAACACAAAAAACAAATTGTATTTATGTTAATGTGGATATATTACTTGCCTGTTATATATTGTAAATAGCAAGGTTTATTCTCCTGTGGTTAAAAAAAAAATATAAATAACTAAATAGTAGCGAGGCACATGTGTTAAATGTATAGGCAGTGTATAAAATATACTAACACTCTGAAATCAGGAGAACTTGTCTTCTTGGCCTTTTGACCTAGGGTGGTAAAACATATGTGGGTTATTTTTGTTCTCCCCCGCACCGCGTTGTGTGTGTTTTGGGTGGGGGGTGTTTAGTTCCAGCTTTTTCCGATGTTTGCCTTATCTTTGAAAAAAGAATGGGGGCGGGGAGAAAGCCTCATTTTGGGAAAATCCAGTGGAGCTTGAGTAGGATGAAGCAAGTAGCAGCTGGTAGAAAAGATGTCAAACCCTCTCAAATGCTTCACCTGGGTTTTCTGCTGGTGATAGATACGTGTTGGAATTAAATTAACCCCGTGGAGCAGGAGCTTCTGCTTGTGCTACTCCAGACGCGAGTTCAGAAAACTCTAGGTAAGAGACCCTGAAGTCCTCTGTAAGACATTGGGTTGGGTCCTGTAGAACCTTTTTTATTCCAGCTATATGAAATTGGATTTTTCCAGAGAGGCTAATTCTACCACCACACCATTGGATCTCCAGTGCAATTCAAGGAAATTGCTTGTTTTTGTAAAACTACTACAAGAGTGGATTTGGGTTCCTGAATCTTTCATGGTGTCATTTCATTATTAAAAAAAAGTGCAAAGCAACTTTTCCCCTTTTTCTTACCCCCAGAGAAACAGGTTTTTTGCAGCAGATGTAACTGGAGAAGGATGGATGGGCGTAGGAGAGGTCTCTGGTTTCTGATCCCCTTTTCTGATCCTCCTGCCCCACAAAAGTGTCAAAGTGTTGGTTCTCCTAAGCTGATCCAGCAAGACTTGCAGGATCAGTTTTGGGGTGGGGGGGTGCAACCATTATTTATATAACTTTTTTATTAATTTTTTAAAAGAGAAGTTAGCTGATGGAAGAATATTTTTATTGAATAGTGCATTTAGTTATGTCAGAAATATAAAAAATATATATAATATTTTTGTAAACAAGGCAAACTGAAAATGTTTGCTGTTTTATATTAGAATTTTCTATTAAAAGAAATAAAAACCCACACAAATAATTGTTGCACCCGTCATCTGTTTTTTAACAAGCTTCTATTCTGTGTGACTGACTCATATATGCCGGATGTGGAGACATGCAAAACAAGTCCTAAACATTACGTTCTCATTGTCTTCCAGCTCTCAAAAGACTCCAGTTGGTGAAACAATCAGTGTTTAATCCAAGGGGCCTTTTTTTTTTTTTTTTTTAATTCCTGACACTAAAAATGATTTATGAAGAATCAGTAGCTTGCAATTAAAATACAAAAACCTACCCTGAAACCTCAAGCTCACCCTTTTTAGTTGTTCATCCTGGTCTTGAGATGGGTCTGGATGGAGGAAATCTGAAACTTATTCACAATATCTAGATATTTGCCATTGATCTCGGTTGGCTTGGGAAGAATGACTCTTAAAAAGGTTGTTGGGGGGGAAAAGTAATCTGAGTCCATGGGAAGGTTAAATGAAGAGGACCAAATGCCAGGCTTGATCTAAACCAAGCAATTTTTATGTATTTGAATGGGGCAGTGTAAAACTATGGAGCTGGGAACTTGGTCTGCTGTGGTTCAGGAAGTCTGTTGTTCACCTTTGGAAGCAGGGGATGAGTTATGGACCATCTGTTTTCAAAAAAGCTTTTGGGATTGCTGGTTTGGAGACCTGAGCAGGGACGAAATAATTTCTGAGGATTTTTTGTGGTCGGCCAGCTCGTACACATCTGCCTTCCTTCAGCCCAGGTCTTGAATTTCTTAATCGTTTTTCAGCTGCCCTTTTTTAGCCAACACATGAGGAGAAATTAAGTTGGTTTGGCTGTAGTAGAGTTGGATGAGAACCCAGATGAAGGGACAGATTTCTCAAGGGTACTTTCATGGAGTAGATGCTTCTTAGGCTGATTTTCTGGTGGATTATAGTGCCTGTGAAAAATTCCTCAGTTGATGTTGCAGTAAAATTATGTCTGTTCTGTACTCGATAAAACAGGTGCAGCAAAGTTCTTTGTTCCTGGTTTATTCAGTTCTATGCACATCTGTTGGGTTGAGTCTGGCTTCCATGGTCAGCTTGTCTGACTTTCGGTTTTCAGGATGCTAACTAGGTGATGACTTTTGGAGAGCAACATCTTCCTGCAAGAGAAATAGTGCCTTTTAAAAACCATTACTGCCTATGTAACTTGAAGGGGGCTCGGTATGGCACAGGATCAGGCCTGTAGAAATCTGGTCATTGCTAAAGCGGTCAACCTTAGGGCCATGACTGTTACCACTGAATAACTTTTAAATCTGTTTTTCGCTGATGAACATTGGATTTGACAAAGCTATTTACAGGTTCCAGGAAACCCCGGGAAACAGAATATCTCTTAACAAAAAAAGGGGAATCTCTAGTATTTGTGGGCGGGTAGGACAAGCAAATAGATATTGTAAGCACAATTTAGCTCTGGTATCATTGTAGGCTTTTTGTAACTACATTTCTTCAGGGTCAGGAAGTGGGTAGAGTTAAGACCATGAATGATTGAGACACAAAAAATTCAGCAGGCTATCAGGGTACACATCTGAACAATGCATTTTTCCCAGTTGTTGCTGAATGTTTCCAGAGAAGGGTAAAACCCATTCTCAGCAGCATTTGGCAAGGTTACCCAAAGGAACAGGAGATTCCTCCCTCACCCAGTCTTCCCTTTCATCATGCAGTTGCTCAGGAAAGTTGGGAGAGATGCTGATACACTTGGCGTAGTGGGGCATTTGCAATGGTCCTGGAGTCATCTCCCCTTAGATAAGGAGCCCATGGTCTGCAATCAGTGTAGGCACCTCTGGAAGGTGTTTTGGCCCATTTGGAGGTGCCAGTTTCTCCCTGCTGACAATAGAAGGGGATAAAGACATAGACACCAGGTTAATAGAGATTAACAGAAGTGGGGATGAATTCAGGACTAATCAAGGTATGTGTGGATAACCCTGCCAGCTCTCCTTGGGCATGGATCCATCTGAAATAGTGATCACAAAACTAGCACGGGAATTTTCCCTTGTTCCACCCCAGTCTCTAACAATGCCCTTTGAGGCCTGAATGTCTAGGATTTGTTTTGCACACTTGGGATGGCATTTCCTTTTAAAGGGAGGTGGGAATACTAACATGAAGGATTAGTATTTTTCTTTTTTTTTTTTTTTTTCATTTTTTTTCCAATGTCTTATGGGAGCCTAAGTTATTTTTCTCTACCTCATATGTACAGCTTGTAGGTATAAATCTGATTCTGAGTGACTGTTGAGAATGTATTTAAGTTATTTAACATCTTTGTATAACAAAAAAAGCCAGAACAAATGAAACAATAAATGTATTTTAAATTATACTTGAAGTGTGCTCCTCTTTCTTCGCATCTGTTGAAAAAAGTCTATGTTTAGTGGCTGTGGGAGCCCCTGTGCCTCCCTCAGCACTACTCCTGACCTCTGGTCCTGGAGCCAGCCTGTCCCTTTGGCTAATGTAATCCTCAAAAGACTGTAGAGCCTGGTAGAGTGGCAAGTGTGTTGCCTAGACGAGTAGGATGGTGTATTTCCAGCCTGAGATCCTCATGTGCTTTGGGAGAGGCGAAATGATCCCCATTGGTTGGGTGGTGGAGATCCTCATCTGTTTGTTCCCATTGCAGTTTTCCCTGCTTTGAAAGCCCCCAGGCTTTCAGGGGAAGGGATGCTCACAACCTTCATAGTAGAAAGTGTTCTTTTCTCTCTGCAGTAATTATGCCTGGAGAAAGCAGCAGCTCAGGAAACAGGTCCTTAGCAAGCCCAGCCTTGGTAACAATTAACCCTTGTCAAGTGAACTGTGAGATCTGTCCATCTTAGGTCCTTGAGCTGGCCCTCCAATGACAGCCAATGTAGTGCCTCAGAAGTTTAAAAGTAGTTGCCCCCCATAGTGTTACTGTGAGCTGGAGAAATGCCTCTATGCCAATTTTGCATGATGATGGAGTGACCAGACTACAGCAAGGTCAAAACCCCCAGATTCCTGCTCTCCCCCCCTCAGATCTTCTACTCTCCCAGTGAAACAGCTCACAGATTACTATCTGATTCTAGACTGTTACAGAGTGCTCTGGTTTGGGCCAGTCGCTGTGCCAGTGTTTTGTGCAATACAATATTAAACAAGCTCAGGAGGTTGATGGAGTCCATCAGCTTTTCATGGGATTGCATCATACTCTGCTGGAGAAGTCATGATACTTTGGCAGAATGTCACTGTCATGATGTGATTGCAAAGTTACTCTCATTGAGTAACTGGCTGGAGCTCAGAATAGGGAAGACGCAGCCAAATTTAGTCTGGCTGAATGACAACAATTAAAAAAATTGTCATTATCCCAAGCTACATATTGTCTTGCTTGATCAAATGCCTTTTTCATCACAATGACCCCTGGAGCTATTTAGCACCTGAAATTTCAGCTGAGCTTTAAATAACCAGAGCCTGTTGCTGTTCATCTTACAACCTACTAATGACCCAAACATGTCTGATTTGGGTTTCAGAAACAGCGCGGTGCATGTACAGGGGTACATGCGATGAGCTGCTGCTTCTCTGGACCACAGCTCTGGGATGGTTCACAGATGCTGCTTTTTCATGTGGATGAGGAGAAAACTTAGAAATCAACCAGCAGCCACCTGAGGTCCAACTTCTAAAGATGTTTAAAACAAACAAACAACCCAACCCAAAACCGAACCCTGGAGTAGGCAAAACTTGTGGCAGAAAAGATCTTACTGAGATAGTGGGTGGTGGACTATTAAGTAAGAGGCAATTTAGATTCCTGGGCTATTGTTTGTTGAGGCAGGCGACCAGGCACAGGCATCCTTGCCACCTCCCTCAATGGTCAAGTAATCACGTCAATATAAAGTGTCTTCATGGGGTAAGAAAAAGCAGGTAACCAGTAACGACAGTTTGGCTGGCAGGAGGTAACTTCCTACCCTGTGGTAATTTAATGGCTTTCATGCCTGTATCCAGGTACTCATTCTCAATGGTTTGGCACCTTGTCGAGGCAGCTAAGTGTGGTCCAAATGATTCAAACAAACAGACAGCCAACCCAGGTTTCTTGGCAGGCTGACTGAGCATGTGATAGAAAAACTGAGCTTGGAAAGAGCTTTGGCCACAGCTGCCCTTTCAGTGTACCGCTGATAGACTTCTGTACATCCCAGGTTAGACTATTAAACAAGGGCTACTGTGTGCTTGATGGTGTGCTGGAGGACTTTGAAAGCTCTGGCTTGTGTCTCCGAAGTGCTTCACAAAGTCAGAGCTGGTTATCCAATAGTCTCCTTGTCATGCATACAAAATTCTGCATTTATTTTACCTCTCAATCTCATTTTCGCCTGTGGTGCAGCAATTGCATCCAGGCCTTTAACCAACCTTTAAGAGATGGCTCCTCAGTACTTTACACAGAATCAGCACTCTCCATCCTCAAACAGAGATGATGGTATCTTTATCCAGTATCATGCTGATGTTGGCATGGTATTGCACTGTTGCACTCCTCACGGCTTATTCTCTGCAGCATCCACCCAAGGAAATGTTTACTAAATCAGTGAGAATCCCGCACAACAAATGCACCTTCTGTTTTGGTTTTTCTTTGCTCCTTCTTGTGATGAGAAATATCAACACCAGGCTCTGAGGAACCAGGCAGATACTTTGGCTGATGTTTGGTCCAGGCAGTTTTAAGCAAGAAGAGTGGATGATGTGATTGGAGATGGGTATCCGTGGAGCTACCTCTGGTCTACCTCCCGTCAAACCCTGCAGCGTACCTCCCTGCCTTCTTCAGCTTCCCAACTGACCTTGCGTTACACTTCCTGGCACTTGGGTAATGAGAAATCGCAGGCTTGAAACCTCACAGCCAGCCTCCGCCAGACCTTTAAAGAGCTGCTAATGTGAGTCGTAAAGCCGCAGTAGCCTAGGATGTAACAGCATTTTGACAGCTGTTCCCACAGAGGAAGTGGGTGAAGCTAGAATGCGTATTGTAAGAATTTGGGATTAAAAAAAAAAATAAAAATCAGATGAGAGACTTCATCTCCAGAAAAATAAAAGAGGTTTCCTTCCCCCTTCTCTCCCATTGCTTTCCTTAAGGCCACTGCTAGTTCTTTGCAAGAAGGTGGTTTCAGCCTGCATCTGTGGAGCAGGCGAGCATGAGAACTGAGTAAAATCCATAACACAATAGAAACAATAGAGGTGCCTTTAGCTTAGAAAGAAATAAGGACTTGCCTGAATCTCTTACAAGCTTCTAGCTGCATATCTGAGGAATGTATTTTGTGTGGCACTGTGTGCATAAGACAGCTAGGAAACTAATAGCTCGGCACAGATAGGAAAAAAAAAATAAAGAAAAAAGAGAAAAAAACAAAAAAGAGAAAGAAAAGAAAAAAGAAAAAAGTAATAGAGAATGAGGAGAAAGAGAAAGAAAAAATAACAAGGGGACAAATTTTTACAGAGCTTCCTCTTAAATATGCATGAAAGATGAAAATTTGACTGTTACTTGGACAAAAATAATCATGAAGAATTGAGATGGCAGAGTCAGGTCCCACATGTTGATTCACCATCATCATTAACATAGCTCAAACTGTGTAGGTGCTTTTGAACGTCTCATCATAGAGGTCCTGACTTATTTAAGAGACAGATGTGACGCCTACTCTCTGTCAGTCTAAATGGAAGTACAGACACAGAGTCAGAGAGGTGAAAAAGGGCTAGACAGGAGATGTGACTTGCCCAAACTCATAGCTTGGTCATTTTGTTACCAAGAACCAGGTAGTGGTAAGTGCCCTCAACACTGTGGGGTACCACAGGTGAACAGGAAAGAAACACAAATCATGCTACACTTCCATGTGCATATCCTGCCTTTCTGCGGTGGGAAGCAGATGGGATAGCAGCCTGATTTGTGTGTTTCCCTGTGGATTTGCTTCAAGCCTAGCTCTCCAGGCTTCCACTAGAAGCTGTCTCCTCCACTTCTGCCAATTACCACTCTTGCAGTGGGAATCAAAGCTGGCTGGAGATGACGCTAAACACATGACTCCCCTGTGCGCTGTTGGCTACAGTACTGGTGGGCCGTAGCCAGGCTAATAAAGGGTATAGCTGCTGTCAAATGCAAAATGGAGCATTGCCCTCAGGACCTGGGATATACAGTGACAGGAAGATGCTGCCAATTGCTTGGAAAAGAGAAGGAGCAATTTCATTTTCTACATCCCCTCCCAGGTCATCTCTGCTTCTACTTCCAAGAGTCACAGTGTCAATATAGGGAGTGGATTAGACTTTCTGGCTACATCTCCAGTAGTTAATTAAATATAGCTCTCACACTGATGCCACCTGGCATAAAATAACCCACATCTAACCTATTAAATACTCTTGCTTTCCAGAACAAGGTGGCTCTGTGCAAAATGTCTCCTGGGAATGTCCCTTGGCCCATGCTAACTCTTGAACCATGCCCAGGAATTGCTTGGGAATGTGCTTTTACCTGAGCCAAAAGCGCGCCGGGGATTTTCTAATATTTTAACAATATATTTGACCAAGTTCCAATGCACAGGAATGTTCCTCGCCACTTTTTAAATCCGCTAAAATAGATGCAGAAATTCAAGTGCTCTACAAATAGTTCACACGCACTATGTCCAGAGTATTGACTGGTCAGTTCTCTCATTCTGCTAGTGGGGAAACCACATCTCAGGGAAGGCTGGCCTTCCTGGTTGGCTAAAGCAAGAAACAAGTCCATCACAGCTGCTCCAGGACATCAGCCTCCAGGTACCCCTGAAATTATTTCTGTAGTAGTGAGTAACTGTAACTAGACCTCACAAAACTCATCACTTTTTGGATAAGACACAGCTAGACCTTGAAAAAGACCTCATGCCAAAAGACGGCCAAAGTGTTTATCACTGTTTGTAGGCCCTACATAGCCTTCTCCTGCTTCAATCAATGTGCTCAAGGACTGAACAGCCTTCCTTTAATTATTTAACTGAGGTACCTACATAAGGAATGTAGGGAGTACAACTTCCACCTGTAGTTAATGGAGAGCTAATCACTCCTAGAGAGCATCAGTGAAGGTAAGTGGTGCCTCTCATGTCTCTTTCTCCATTAACTGTGTATGCCTTGAGTTATCTGTGTGTGTGTACATGTGTTTGTGGACATATATATTTATATTCACATGCCTATAAATTTAATGGCTGGCAGCATTTGCTGCAAGAAGACTGAACCAAGGGACTGATACAAAACCTTCTGGAGTCAATGGAAAGACTCCAATGGGCCCTGATTGGTGTGAAATCCCTCATCCACATAATTTATATTAGAATATCAGTTATGAATACTAGAATTCAAGTCCAGAGCCTGTGTTTCAGTTCATTCTCCACCTCTCCTTCAATAATGAGCTGCTTACATGAAGTCTCTGACAATAGCTCCAGTTCTCTAAGACAACTCTGGGCAATAGTTCCTGCCTTAAAGAACTTGATATTGCATCAGGTAAGGCAAAGGGAAGGGTTTCAGAGCTCTGGTTTCTTGGGGCCTTCTCCACATTTCTAGCCTGTGCTATCTTTGTCTTCTACCACCTTCAGCTCCTGCTGGCTTTAATGAGAATTTAGCCTTAGCATCAGAGTGACACTTCTGTCCTGGCTATGCTTTCAGCTATGGCCTTCTCAGCTTCCCCAGGCAGCGTTATTTTCCAAGGTGCTAATTGCAAGGGCACTTATCAGAAATTCTCGCTCATTTCTCCCCCACGTTTGCACGGAAGAATCCTTCAAGGGATCATGCTCATTACCAGGACCAGGCTCTCTATAAGCAAAGTCCCAGGAGAACTGGCAGCCTGTTGGGAGGGCTGAGGGAATAAAAAGGCAATAAAGGTGGTTTAGCACTGAGGTGTAAACTGTAGGGACCTCCAATCCTAGGGGATCCCCCAACATTTGCTGAGAAAGTCTACCAGCTAACCATACCTGATGATTCTGACAGAAGGACGGAGGACTGCATGTCTGAGACTTCACTGCTTTTTTTTGTTTGGTTGGTTTTGGTAAGGATTAAAGATGAAAAAATGGATTTAGTTATGTCTAACAAGGTAGCACTTCAATTGAAATACTGGACACAGCTTAAAAGGAGAAGAAAAAAAAAAAAAGCATAAGGAAGACATTTGAGGCACAAGTGGGTGGGCTTTACCTGATTTGGTGTCTTGTTTGATTTTACAGACTGACAAACTATCCCAAGCATCAAGGCTGGTCTGCTAGCATGTTTTCCATGAGCAATCTCTCTCTTGTTCTTCTGTTTATTGTCTCCTGAGGCAAGGAAACCTCAACAAAACCAAAGTTTTCCCTTCCCCAGGTGTGAATGACCTCACTTGTGCCTGTTAGCCTTTCTTTATTCCTTGTGACAGGTCACCGGGATACGTACCCAGCTCAGAAGCACTAACTGGCTGTACAAGGACGCAGTGAGGAGAGAGTATATTTATAACTGAGTTTTATTTCTGGATTGAATTGGCTGTTAACTTTGAATCTACCCTCTTTTTAAAAATGTACTTCTACCAGCTGACATTTGGAAAAAGCATGAAAAAGCCATTCTTATCTTTGAGATGGGCTGCCCAGAGCATCCAAAAAAAGCCCTGGGCTGATTGTGGTCTTGCCCATACCATGCTTGGTTGACTCTTCCATGATTCCCTCTCCCGGCTGGGCTGGTTCATCTCAATTACTACAGCTGTAATTGCACTGAAATGTTATTAGTCATCTACCGTCAAGAGAAATTATTTTACAGACAGTCAAATCATTTGTTTCCTCATTTCTAGCTCACAGCAGAGTGTGCATGGAGGCTGCATACAACACATTACAGCACACGTGATTTGGTATGAAGATGTTTGTCCTAAATTGCTTTTCCTTTATGGGTCACCACATTAGAGGTGGTGGAAATATTCAGTCAAGCAGCCCTGTGTACTCCAGTGGGTGTCTCATGCTGTTAATTCCTTCAAGGATAGTTAGTGGTGCCTCTCCGTGAAATGGAAACAACCGTAAATATTGGATAAGTGAAAGGAAAGATGGCAAACGCCTGTTTTGTGCAGATCTGGTTGGTTCCAGGCAGGGAAGTCAGCGGTGGTTTTATTGTGGCAGTAAACTGCATTGTGAATTGAAAACTGTGAGGGTTTTGCTGTGGAGAAGCTGGTGGTACCAAGCAAGCTTTGTGTTACCTGATGAAGGGAAGGTTTCCACTTTCAGTCATGGCTTGAAGCTACAAAGGTGGGGAGAAAAAGGCACAAGTGAAGTTTTCTGAAGCTTCAGCAAGGTTTGGTGACAGAAAATGAGTGGGAATGGGTTATTTTAACAGCATGAAGAGGCTACTGGTGCTAATGACTACAGCTGACCGGACAATTTTTTTGTTTTGTTTTTTCTTTCATCATTGCAAAAAGCAATTTTTTGTTGGAAAACTGAAAAAGTGTAATTTTTTTTTAAATTAGAAAATGCAGTTGTGATGCTTCATGAAAATCAAAATTAAATTGTTTTTATTCCCACTCTCCCCTATACACTGCTCTCCTGGTCACACCAGCCTGCCCTGATGCACGTCCCTCCTCGGGGCACTGTGGGAGATGAATTGGCTGGAGAACTTGGTCTGTATGTCAGAGCAGCAGGGACAGGAGACATTTGAGCTATAACTCTCAGAAGCTGGCGGGGGCAGGGGTGGGGGAAGTATTTTCAGTGCATGGCAGTACAAAGGAAGGGATGGCAGGGAGGAAATCTGAAGAAACTATTACTATTTTTCCATGGAATCAGAACATATTTGAACTGAATTGAAACCAAAATTCTCCACTGAAGGCAAGTATTTGTGGGAATATTTTTCCCATGGTTATCTGCAGGTAAGAGGATCCTCAGAGAAGATTATCAGCATAATACTGAAGTCTCCTGATTGTAACTCTTGGCTCCTGTTGCCAAGATCAGCCCAAGGTCAACCTTACCCAGACCACCTCAGGTTTACATCTCACTTGCCTGATATCATTGACATATGGGATGTGCTGGAGCGCTTTCAGAGATTGGAGGTTGTTTACACGTGAATCCATATTTCAGTTGTATTTTGGGATTCTTTGTTGTCGAATCCTGACAGAAATCCAGAGCCCATTCTATCAGGTTATACCCACTTAAAATGCAAAACAAATGGTTGTGTGGAAGGCCTTAATTTTAGTATTCAAGAGTTACAGAACTGAAGATATGTTCCATATTTTAGGAATGATTTATTTTTAATCAGATACAATCTTTTTTCTGTTCTTTTCTTCCCAAATAAGCATTTTGGAACATTCTTGCTTTACGCAGGGCTCTTAGTGCACTATTTAAAAGTATCTGTCTGGTACATTTGTTGTAGGAATCACTACTGGGAGGAAACATGCTGTGATATACAGTTAGTCCTAATTGCTTTGACTGAAAAAAAAGTCTGCCCTTGTGAAAAGCATAAAATCTGAGTAGATATCAAAATGCAACATTTTTGCGAAATGCTCCTCCTTTCCTCCCCCTAACTGCTCTGTCAAGCCTTTCTCCCACCTGAGCTGTAGTTCAAATAGAGCTTATGGGAATTATCATAACTGGCAAAGATGCTTTGGAATTGATGAGCAATTACTGACTTGACCTTGGTTGTTTCCAAGCATCTCGTCTGATTCTGGAGTTAGGGGAGACAGTGCGGCTCTCATACTTCCTCTTGTGGGTTGGAAATGCCCTCTGCTCCAGGAGAGAGCCAAACACAGATTTTGTGTTACGCCCTCGGTGCCTTGCTGCTGCTCACATCGTCACCTCTCCCTTCCCGAAGGGATCTGCCCGGGTGGGTGGAGGACACGAGCTGCAGCAAACTGCCCTGTAGATCCTGATGGGCGGAGGTTAGGTTGGGACATCTGCTTTGCTAGTCTCCATACGGCTTTAGCTTAATATATACTTGGGCGGTTTATGGAATATGTTGGATTCCAGCCTTTTTGGAAGTGTTGCAGCATGGCTTTGCCTCCCCGCCACACACACCTTTTTTTTTCTTGTTTTCTTCTTTTTTATTTCATCCTCAATGCTGCATTGTCTCTGTACAGCTCTATCAGTGTTTCTGAACCTGGCATTAGCCCTCTATAGCTCTTATAACTTCCTACAAAGGCTTCAATTCTCACACCCTGATGTTTCTCATACCAGTGACCTCAGCTCCTGGCACGTATGAGCCAGGCCTGTTACTTGTAAGCTAGGGGAAGATCCCCAAAGGATGCAGGCAGCCTTCCCGAGAGTATTTTCAGCAACGATTAATAACAGTATTTGTAATCAGCTTTATGTTAGTAGTCAAAGTATTACGCGCTTGGGTCTGTAGCTTCTTAATTAGCCATGAGCCAGTACTAGGACTCTTTGCCAAATCATGATTTTTGATAATTTTTGATATTTAGAAATTAGATATTTAATATTTAGGAAGAAACATGGGGAGTTTTTAATGATTCTTTTTTCTCTCTGTTTTCTCAGGAAATATATTCTGTTATATGTTTTACGATATCAAATTTCTAGTGTTCAAAAAAGACCTGTAATTAATTCCTGCTTTTAGGGGTGGGATGCTCTGCATTTGGTCTGGAACTACTGGGATTTTTTTGCTTTCTTCTTGGTTCGTTTCTTTCTTTTTCTCTTTTGTCCTTTTTCTTTCCTTCTCTCGGAAGGTAACATAGCAAAAACAGGCGGACAATGATGTTGCTGTTGTGATTGTTGTAGCTGGAGAAATTTGTGGTAAGGCCTGATCTGAGCTGTATTTTGGACCAGGAGGTGACTAAATCCTGGAGCTATCTTGATGAAGATTTGTTTCAAAGGGTGAAGGCTTTGAAGGGTCCTGGACTAATACACTATCTGGGCACGCCTGTATCTTTATCTTTTTACAACCCCTTATTAGAGTCATTTCAAATATACTGATGGAGCTGAAGGTATCTTTACCAGCATGAGGTAGTAGCGTAGTGCAACTTCCACTCCATGCGAGAAGCAGAGCAGAACAGGTGAGACACTTCAGGTCATCTCAAAGGACATGAGATGCCTATGTCAGGGCAATTGCCTTCAGCCTTGGACCTCCTAAATGCCAAGCTAGAAGATACCACTGCTCTAACCACACTCAGGGAAGACTCTTGATGGACTTTTGTGATCTTTGACAGTCAGGAGTGATTCAGCCCCAAGCCAAATGCTGCAAAGAGCTGTCACCTATGCCTGACTGCCAGCCCAAGGCTCCCTTGGCTTTCTTGCTAAGTGCCTCCTTCCCAGCTGTGACTTCCCCATCATACCACACTCGCCATGTGAGCACGCAGGAGACTGGATTTACTGAACTATGCCGTGAAGGGCACTGAGTTCCCACCTCACGAGAGGAGGCAAGCTGATGCCATGCAGAATAGGGGGCACTTGTGCAAAATGGCAGCAGCAGAAACTGAAGCCCTGTCCTCTGGGAGCCCAGTCTGACCACAGCAATAGCCTGAATGTCCTTTTTGCCACCAGGTGGAGCTGGGAGAGAGCTCCTTGGAACAGGCCAGCTGACACCACCACCCTGGGAGGATTGCACAATCCTGGAATTTTTGTTTGGTTGTTTCCCCACACACACCCCCCCAGCCTCGGAAATTCATGTCTGTCTTACTGAGAAATTTCCTCCCAAGAATCAAAGAAGGGAGGATTGGGTGTGGTTTCATTTTCAAAGAACGGACTCCTGCCGAGATGTAAATTGGGCCATTGCAACTAGACCTTGGCATGGCTGACCGTTGGCTGGGAGGAACAGCCCATGCAATGCTGTTGTTGCCGTTTAACTCATGCACAACTGTTAGGTTGGTTGCTCGCTCCCGCCTGTGGTCCTCTTGCAGCTTGGGACTGCCCACCCAGGCTTGCTGAGGACAAGGCTGGGTTCAAGCTGGTCTCACAGAGCTTCTACTTGCATCCCTTGGTAGCTGCTCAAGTGACGGCTGCAGCTATGCTGAACGCTTCTGTTATTTCAGCCCTGAGCCAAAGTGCGTGGAAATGCTCTGCTGACGCATTTTTCCCATCTATAAGAGGCTCTTAACCACAGTAGACACTGAGACAACTTCTCCCACTTAACAGCTTATAGGAGCCACTTAAAGGACCCTGCCTTGCCTCTCCTTTCTCTAGGCTGTATATCTTGCCCTCCGCCCCACCTACACCACAGTGCTGGTGTCCAGTCAGATGGTCACGCATAGGCCCAATTTTCATGCATAAAATCAGATGTGGCTATTCTCTGTTGGCCTCATGAGCTGCTGCTTTGTGACTTTCACCCTGGTGTTAAGGAACCTTAATGAGACTTAATATTAATATGCACTATTGGCATTGGAGATCTATTACATGAGGTTTGCCAGGTCTCCACAGATGGTCAGCTCATATCTGTCTGCCCCAACGCCATGCTGGGGAGGTCAGATGGTAAAGGGCTGTGAGCTGGAAGTCATTTGAACAGGTGAACATAATGCTGTATCTGTGCTAGTTTCTACTGCTTCTGAATGAGGCTCATCCCATGAGTCACATCTGCTGTAACATGACTATTTGAAAGGACACGAGTCACCTGCAGCAGGTCAGAGTATGGGTCCATTGCTTGTATGTGCTGCTAGGGGTTCACTGGATGGATGAGGGCAAGCAGTTCAGCAGGTTGCCTACTGTCTATAGCCAGGATTGTGGTGCTATAGTCAGGCTATTCATAGTCAGGAGTTGGAGAAACCAAGGGTGAATCCAAACTAAGGTTCAGGGCAGGAGGATGGCTCTAATGTTAAACTAAACCCCAGGAAATAAGGGAAGGTGATAATAAAGGGAAGGGCAAAGAAAAATCAGGGTTCTGGGACAGACCAAAGGACAGAAAATACATTACACAAGGTCAGGACCAGGAAATGGAGCAAGTGTGGCTAAGGCAAGGTCAGGAGATCATTCAAAGAGCCACTCTTTTCTCATCCATGTTCTGCCCTCCATTCTTGTCTGGGTAAAGCAGTGGCAAGTTCATCAGCTGATGGAGAAGTGATGCACAGACAGTTGCATGGGTCTGGTCTGCACAGGTCCTGGGTAATTTGGTGCCCTGGACTCTGACAGGGGTGATCCTACCCTGACCAAATGCCTTTTGGTTGGCACACAGGGTCCAACAATCCGCCTGCTGCTCATCTGCATCTCCTGTTTTACTTTGGACTTAATATGAAATAACAGCATAGGTGATTTCTTACCCAAAGTGATTCCTGTGTGATCTCTGCTCCAGAAGCAGGCAGAGCCTCAGCTCTTGTAACTCCTGGAATGAGACAAGTCATTTGGTGGCTTGTTTTTATTTTTTTAAACTGGACTGACCCTGAGATCTCTTGACTTCACCTCATACTAGACAGTTCCCCTCCCTGTTTTTTTTATTATTATTTTTATTCCAGTGGGATTTCTTTCCTTTTGTTATATTCTTTAGTGCTGTTGAACTTTAGTACTCAGTTCACAGGCTCTCATCTGCTTCTTTCCAGCTCACAGATTCTCTTAGTGATGGAAAAGGAGATCTCTGAGGTGGAGCTGAGCTCTAGGAAATGGCTGTTGGGGCTTTCCTGGACTTTGTCTCTGGGCTGCAGACCACCAGTTTTCCTGTTTTACACATTATGGTCATATCTTATGGCAAGAGTCCAAATTTTGCAGTAATAAAAACACTCAACTTTGATTTCAACTAAATTACGTTTGGGGGACACTCTCCTCTGATTGCATAAAAGGACGGTACTTCCTTCATCCAAAATAACCAGCATATTTCACGTCAGCTGGCAGACAGGCTCTGCCTCACATGTGCAGTGCAATGCCCTGACCCCCAACTTTTTGGTGCTTACACATCAAGCAGGGCCGATCACCTTCACCCATACCCAGTGAGTGCTGGCAGCGATTGCTTCTGGAGCAGAAGTTGTGCTGCAAGCAGGGGCTGATGCCTCAGAGGAACCTCTCTAGATGCGACCTTCTCACCCTGCAGCCTGGTCCCAGGCCCCTTCCTGTTACCATGTTCCTCCATCTGCCAATGCCCAACAAGTCTATGGTGTATGGGTTGTAAGGGAGGAGAAGCAAGAAGCTTCTCCTCACCACCATCTGCACCTCCCCATCACCAGTTCAAATGACCCTCACTGGTGAGCTGACACTGGGTAGAGGAGAGAAACTTTTTCTTCCAGGGTATTCACTTGCTCAGTTTTACTTACACCCAACCAGTGTGTTTCTATCTTGGTGTGGTGGGGTTTTTTGGTGGTTGTTTTTTTTTTTTTTTTCTTCACCCAGCTGTGCCATTCCTTCCTCAAGCTGGTTTATTTCTTTTCCATATGCTCGGCATCCTTCATAGGGCTGCTGGAAAGGCTTTGCAAGCTAGCATGGAGGTAGCATAGGTAATAAAATACACGTTACCGAATGCTATGCAAACAAGTGAGGTCACTGTGTTTAGTAAATCTGTTTTTCCCTCGACTGAGGATAAAACCTTGTTCTTTCAGAATGCTGGAAAGTCTAACACCTTCCTTTTTTTCCCCTCTCCTTCTTTATTAATTTTTAATTCCCTCTGTTGGTTCCCCTTGTGAGTATCCCACCTATTTATCCAATGCTTGTTATTGTTGTTAGGTAACTGGCAAAGATCGACATCTTGGTGAGCAGTCTCCCAGCCCACAATACTGCCTTTTTCTCAGCCCCAGCAAAGAAGCTGAGGACCACTAATACCAGCTTTATTTTTGTTGGCACTTTCTAGAGCTGGAGCCACCCAGTCTTTCCCCACAGAGTGCTTCTCAATCAATACTGAATGGCTGACAGTGCAAGCAGCTTCCCTCTGCAAACAATTATTAATCAATGCTGGGGGGCTTTGATGGCGAAAGGTGGGTGGTAAGGCTTTAAGATGGGAGCGAATGGGAGGCTGGACGATTTGGGTTCTGGCAGAGGAGGGTGTGTGTACGTCAGGTAGATGCTCACACAACCTTCAGTTCAGAGGGATGAACACTGCCCCGTCTTGGTACCCAGGATCTGATGTCACTTGAATTACAAAGATTCCTTCTGTTTTTTTGAAGGGGTTTTGTCTGTTTTTTGTTTGGTTTCTTTTTGTTTGTTTGTTGGTTTTTTTTTCCTTTTTTTCCCTTCTCCAATATTTGACAATCCCTATCAAGACTCAATTTTAAGTTCCAGAGTAGCTCAAGCTGCGTATTGATGCTTTCTTTAATATAAGGATTATTTAAGTTTTTAACTGGATAAACATATTTAGAAAACAAAGGGTACAAGAATTAAAAAATCGGAGAAAATAAATAATTCATTGTACTTAAGCACTGTTTGAATTTAGCTATAGGTCCTGTACTGCTCCTGAATGCAGTGATTAAAATATTTAAATACCTTCAAATTAAAAGGAAACCTTCACTTGCACTATAATAATTTTCTGTGAAATGCATCTTCTGGGAAAGGAAGAGTTGGGAAGTTTAAATTCTTGGAGAGCGGAAACAAAAAGCACTCTTTTTGACCTTGATATTGCAAAGACCTGTCTAACAGCCAATGGGAAATTTTCTGAAGGAATGTTTTCCTGTTGGAAAAAGCCAATTTGATAAAACTGAAATGATTTGCAAATGTTTTTTCTGATGAACTTTCATTTAAAAAAAAAAAAGTTTTGGTTTTCAGTTTCAGACTGTATTTTCATTTCTATTTTTTATTTTAAGTGCTGTAGCATATTGGTTGTACAGAAGCAATAAACCTCAAACTCAGTCCAAAAATTTGTCTTTATTGACATGAACATTTTTATCAACTGCAAGTGTCCTTTTCTCTGTGTTTAGTAGGAAATTTTGAAAATACTTTGCTTTCCTTTGGATCCAGACTGGAAAGATATTTAAAAGCATGGGATTTACCACAGAATGGAAAAATCAATTCCTCTCCAACTACAGTGCTTGCAGGTAACAGGCGCTTTATGGTGCTTTTTAGAAAGGATACGGGAACAGATTGTGGAATAGACTTTCCAGGAACATGGTAGAACCCCCCATTGCTTGAGGAATGCTAAAGCTGATTTGACAAAGCCCTGGAGAATATGTTCTTGAGGGCAATTTGGTGTTGGCAGGCAAGTGGATGGGTTGACTTAAGGCATCCTTTATGCTTCCACGAAGGGAGGACAAAATGTTTATTTTGGTTTCAGGGTTTAATAGGTTTGGAGATATTTCAAGCTACTGGAGGCCTCAAAATTAAAGTATTCAACCCAGAGACTTCTCCTTTTTTTTTTTTTTTTTTTTTTTTTTTTTTTTTTTTTTTTCTTTTTCCTCCAAGAGGACCAAGAGCAATCTGGGCAGTAACAAAACTAGTTACCTACACAAAACCTTTCTCATGTTATACTTTGGGCCACAAAGCACTTTTCGACCTGAAGAATGAGCTTTTATGGGGGAATGTTTTCTCCCCTCCATAACCGCATTATTGAATCTCCTTCAACCTTAAGTAAAATTGACATGGGAAAAGTTTGATCACAGAGGAATAAAATTCCTCAAATGAATATTAATTCTTTGGTTGTTTTCTACAGTAGGGATAGTGTCTCATGGCTTCCTCTTCTTTGTTTCTGTTGGCTGTTGACATTTCCCTGGGTCTTTGCAAGGAGTCGTGTTTTCTTCAGAATGTGAAGACTTTCTTGCCTTTCAGTTTTCCAACTGCATGTAAGGAAGCCAAAGTCCTTGGAAATGTCGACTCAAAGGGGAAACAGGTGATGTGAACTCGCCGTGAGTAAGGCTGGAGGGTGGCTGCAGAAGTGTGGCATTCCAAGAGTTTTATATATAAATGCCGATCTGGTGGAGCATGAAATGACCCTGCTGGTTTGTTTTTGGGTTGTTTTTGTGGCTTTTTTTTTTTCCCCATCTTTTTTATTTTCCTTTCTCTTCCTTTCCTGCCTCTTTTAATTGTGTGTGTCCTTTTCATTGCTCAGTGGGTTGTGTGTTTTGGATGAGGAAGCACCTCCTGCTCTCTCATGTGATGGGATTCAAGGACAGGTCCACCAAGAGCATTAGGAGAGCAGATAAAACCTCGGGTAATCTCTGAATCCAAGTGTGAGTCATCAGAAGAGTTGATTTGAAAGGACAGCTGTACTAACATTGACTAAGATGCCTATTAAAAATATTGGCAGTCAAAGAAGGATCACTCAGTATTTGGTCATCCATTTTGGAAATTAACAAAACAATCCACAGAGATTCTGAATAATATTTTCATGTCAAGATAAGGACTTTTCATTTGTGGGTGGGTTTTTTGCATTTTACGATTTCCTCCCAATTTTAGTCAGGAAATCACAGAAACACAAAATACTCCTTCTTTGGTGGGACTGATATTTGAAACAAAACCAGAAGCCTAGGGTGTGTTTTGTAAGCCTAATTATGATTTTCCCACATGGTCCATTATTCTTTTTATTAGCCTGTGACAAACTGCCTGAGGGTTCTGGGAAATGAGCAGTTAATGCCATATCCTCTGGGGCTCAGTTTGTGGGTGGTTTAGTGCCTGGGTAATGCATTTGGGGCAGTTGTGGCCTTTCTGCCACAGTGAAGAGAGTCCTCAGTGAAGAAGACCTCTTTCCCATGGTACCAAATGGGCATGGCAAGATATGCTCCATCTGCAAAACGCCTTGTGTTCAGGTGTGGTTTTGGGACCACCTCACAAGTTTTGTGCCTGTACATGGTGCTCCTAAGCCTGCATGTATTCTACCCATCAGTAATGGCTTACAAAATCCAGTAAGGTGTCCATTCATTCAGAGCATTATTGCAGCTAAGGTGAGGTGCAATGTTGAACCTCAAACCCTTGAAAACAGGAGGAACTGGCTGTTTTTCTTGTTAATTCCAGGATGGGACATGCCTGGTCCCTCCCATGCCCAAAGACAGGTAGAAATGCAGGGCAGAGGGTCAGGATGACTTTGGCAAGGAAGAACCCGCAGTCAGATGTCTGGGACCAGGGTGAGCTTCAGGCAAGGGGTTTTCTTTGACTTTCCTTCCAGGGAATCCCAGCCTTCAGCCTCAGTCAGTTGATCCTGTCTACTTTCCCCATTAACACATCACCCATGCCGGAGCAGGATGCAGCAGCGTAGGGGCTTTGCTGGTTGTCTGCTCGTTCCAGAGATGTGCAGGTGTCAGGGCTGGATTCAGTGTGGGGACCTATTGGGACCTATAGTTGTAGCATTTCTATATTGGTCCACGCTTCCTCACCTGTCTGTTGTGTTCAGGGACTTGTTGGATCTAAGGGTTGCTTTTGCTGTTTGTTTGAACACAAAGGATCCTTTTTATGAGAACAAAATAATGTTTTATGGGGAAATAATGTTTAACTGAAGTCTTAATTGAAAGGATTAAAAGTGTATTTCCCTTTTTTTGCAAGAGCAGAGAGAGGCAAAACCTCTTTTTCTTCTGGAAAGATCTTAGTCTCAACATTTCTTTACCTGAACAAGTTAAAAAGAGGCTGTGTGGTTTGTTTTTTTTTTCCTATATCTTTATAGCCTTTTTTTTTTTCATTAAAACAAGCAAGCAAACAAAAGTTTAAGAAAGAAGGTACTTAGACTTGTCATTTTATCACAGCTGGATTTGCTTCTGCTCTGTCAGTGATACTATAGTGGCTCAGCTTTCTGATGTAAAAATACCCTGTATTGACGGAGTGCTCTGAAAGCTCAGAAGAAAGGGGAGAGCTGACAACCTTTCTTCAAGCTCTGTGCCATCAAGACCTGGCCTGTGTGTTTGTGTGAGCCTGTGTGTAAATGAAAGCAGAGAGCGAGTATAAATAATATGAGCAGGAAACCATTTTTCTTTCAAGTACCAGAGATGTGCTACTTTTTTTTTTGTTGTTGTTGAGCTTTCATGTATTTTACTCTACATCAAGAAAAAGCTGAACTCCATGAGGGCTTGTCACAAATTAAGAGACCTGCAGGCCCATGGCAGAAGACCCCAAGACTTGGTACATTTAAGAGTGACCAAGGATATATTGAAAGTTGAATTTAGACCTCCCATGTCCAAGATGAGGTGCAGCTCCACACATGAAAGGCACTGGAGAGAGGGTGATGGTTTAGTGGTACTCCTGCCATAAGAGCTAAGCCTTTGCTTCGTCTTCCCAAGTTATCCTCCAAACAGGCCCTCAGTGTTTGTATGTGAATGCTGTAACGTAACAGTCCTGGTGTTGTCCTCCCTGTTTCAGAGGAGAGGAGCAAGGGACAGGAGAGATCTGCATCCATTCATTGCCCTTGCCAGTGCGAATACTTAAGGAAGGTCACTCTTTCTCTGGAGATGCTTTACATTACTCTGGCTCAAGCCAGGCTTTCAAAACCTCTCTCTATCCATCCGTGCTTTACAAAAAGAAGGGAATCTTTCTGCCTTTCCAACCTGTGAGGAAAATAGGAAGAGCTGAATGACTGGTGAAGGAAACCACCAAAACAGAACCAGAATTTCATTCTTCCCCAAGGTACACACTCTCACTAAAAGCCATCCTTCTCCTTACCACCGTCGTACCAGATGACATTCAGATCTAGGCTACTCTCTGCTGAAAATCCATTTTCCCATAGTGCTCGTGTTGACAATCTGCCAGCAAAGGTTATTAGATACCATCCATAAAGCCTGTGGCACATTGACCTGTTCTGAGGGAATCAAGTAAAAGCCTATCCCGTCCCCAGCCAGAGCCCACCCAGTGAGAAGCAGGCTGGTGGGTTGACTAAACTCAGATTATTCTGTCCAGAAAACTGCACTTTTAATGGATTAAACTTCTCTGTGTTTTGTGGTCTTCCTTACAAGAAGAAAATGTTGAACTGGTGTATATTTTCATCTTTTGATTCAGAATATTTTTTTTCCTTTCGCCTCCATGCCTTCTTCCTCCGCTGTTTTTCTGCAAATAGAGAAGTAAATTTTGTCTCCGTGATATTTCTTTGGCTGAACATGATTCAGCACCGCTGGCGGTCTAAATCAAGGTAATCAAAATAATCTTGTTCTTTTAATCCATCGACTGGTCCCAGCCCTGTGTACTACATATATATTTTTTTTCCCTAAGGTTTGGCTCTGACATCACTGAAATACTTCAGCAAAATATCAGGACTAAAGTCAGGAATAAACCATCATTGTTAGTTCCTCCTTTCATCCAAAGCCAAACACCTGCAGCTCTCCACAGGCCTCAGAGAAGACCTTGCTGCCTAGAAATGCCCAAACAGGACTCCTTCTCCAATGCTGTGCTGCTGCGAGAAGTAGAGTCATTAAGGGGAAAAGCTCAAGTCTCAGATTCGAGGAAAACTGCAAAGATGAAAAAAACACAAACCAACAAAAAAGAAAGAGGAGGGCCAGATCCTCAGCTGATGTCAATTAGGAGAGCTCTGTCAATGTCGAAAACTATCCTGATTTACTGCAGCTGAAAGTTTGGCCTGAGATCTTCCATCTGAGGCTCCCAGTTGCTATGCAAGGATGTGGTGTCAGCGCTGCTTTTTCTCATGAAGACCTGAAAGTGGGCTCCTGGGTTCATTTTCCCCATGCCTGCTGATCTCTGCTGATGTGCACCAAGGTTTGCTCAGCAGAAAGCAATGTGCTCGCTCTCCCTCTGCCAGCCCACCCAGGCTGCTATATGTTGCTTCCACGAGTGGGAATGGTGGTGCAATGGATTTGCCTCTTGAGAGACTGAGAGGCTGATAAGGAGCATGGGAACTCCACCAGGAAGGCGGGTAATATCAGATATCTGAGACCTTGGTGAGGCCCAAACAAAATTTGCTTGTGCTCTAAATCTGTTGTTTGCTGTCTGAGTAGCTTTCTCCTATCACTTCCACAGCTCCGCACCAGCTAAACCTACTGGAACACAAAAATTTTTGGGTCAGGTACAATATTTAATACCATACTCACACATTAGGTTTGTTAAAGGACTAGGCTGGTATCTCCACATGGTGCCAGACTGGATTATATGAGGAGACTGGCTGGAACTAAGCATCAGTGCAAGACTCTGCACCATACTCCACTGCTCAGTCAAAATGTTTCCTAGCTTTGGAGCCTCTTATATAGAAAAGAAGAAACCTGCTGACCTCCATATGACCACTACAGGTGGTTACCACTGTTAAGAACGGAGGCTTTGATGCTTAAATCTTGATATCCAGGAAATTATAGATAGATAGATAGATGCATTTAAAATACATGCAAGGCTTTGAATTTTTTTGCCGGCTCTTCCTGCATATGGCTGCCTTGAGAATATGAGGTCTGGGAATCAGCAGGATCAGTTAAATTTTGCACCCAGTCTCTGTATGCTGATATCAGGGATACTACATCAATTCCTCGTTCGAAATGTTGGCATTGGGAAATCACTAAAATTTCTTGGGAAGTAACCAGCTCAAAATTTCAAGGAATGTCACTGAGAGGCTATGACTAACAGAAAAAAATAAAGGTTAAAACTGGCTTTCCAGCTAACCATTTATTTTCCCAGAGAAGTCCCTTATTAATTTTTTTATGGTGCATAAATACTAGAAAACCAGACACCATTAATTAGTGACTGGTTTTGGTGTTCGCACTCAACTCAGTTCGATCTAAGCCAAAATGTGATTTTTTTAACTTTTTTTTTTTTTTAAGGTTTAGAGAAAAGTGTGTATGTGGATAGATTGATTTAGTTGTTTCTTTAATTTTCCTGGGCAAGTCTGGTCCCAATTTAAATTAGTGCATTTTTTTTATTTATTTATTCCAATCTCTGGGACCCTCTCTCACAAGATGCTATTCTTTGCATCTACCCTATGTATTCTGTCGGTGGCTGATACATGACATCATAGTGCTTTATGGATAGATAAAGGATCTTGAAGAGTGAAGTCCATTTGTCTTAGATTTTGACCCAACATCTATTGACTCAACAGATGCTCTTCCACTGACTTCAATGGGCATTTTTAGGATGGTGGACAAGAGCCCTTTTGTGAAGTGCCTTGATGAGATAAACACAATGCTGGGTGTGTAGTCCCTCTCAGCCAACTCTTCTACTCCAAAAGTAGAAGAAAGATAGGAGACAACAGATCAATAGCAGATCCCTGCCCCATGTCTTCACAGAAGACTCCAGCAGCAGTAAGCATTTTGGCTGCTAGAGTGGCACCAACATGTTCCTCCTCTGATATAGGGGTCCTTGGACTTGACCTTCATCCTTCATGCCTCACAGGGACTGTTAGCCAGAAGATAAGTTTGATTGGGGCCCCCTGATGTGAGTCGGGTTTATCATGGGAGACAGAGATTGTCTTGACCTTGATCACCTGGTGTTCGGAGAAGGCATGTCTGATAGACGTGGTGACTGTCAAGGACTAATCTGCAGTTTATCTCTTTGCTGTCAGTTGCTGACATGTTTCTTCCTCATGTAGAGTTTGTTTTAAGGCTTATATGGTAGACCCATCCATTAAAATAACCAGATAAATGCACTAAGAATCTGATCTATGAAATTCTTGAACCTGAGAGGATTTGATTGTGATGAGTTATTGGCCATCGGGACTGGTAAAGGATGATATTTCTCTGAGTGCTGCATCTGCCAGTAAATCACACAGAAGTCTAGCTTTTAATCTCTTTGTATGTTGAAAGCATGCCTTAGTTACTGTGTTAACCCTTTTGTTCTCAGGCTGTATTTCAGCCCTGTTTGTGGAGCTGGACTCTAGCTAGTTGGAGAGCACAGCAGGAGTAGAAAGCTAGGGCTTCCAGAGGTCCACAAGAGGTGTAGAAAGGTCATTCAGTGAGAGCTCAGTGCCTAACTCACTTAGGTCCCAAGAAAAAAAGTCAAGCCTAAATATCTAAGCCCAGTTTGGTTTGAAAGCCTTGGAGATTGGACCTACTGGCAGAATCACATAATGGCAGGTATGGCTGTACAATATACCCTCAACCCAACGCAATGATATGGTCCTGTGGAGACCAAGTCTTGGGTTTGTGTCTAGGTCTTATTGCAGATCTAGCATTTCTCTTTCAATTCCCACAAAGTCAGGAAAAGAAATCCACGCTACCAGGTGTTTTTCTGTATCCTCTACTGTCAGGTTTGGTGGTAGTTTAGATGGATTAAACCTAATGCTGAGTTTAGGAGTAAATTTAATGAAAATCTCTCAGCTCCTCTGTAACATATTTGCTTCATTTATGGAGAGGGTATCGATGGTATGTGGCTAGTTCTAGATGAGAGAAGAGTCCATTGGCCTAGTCACCATGTATGTGGTGACTAATGACTGACAGTAGCCAATTTACAAATTTACCTCCCAAATAGCGAATTCCTCCTTTTCTGATGACATGAATGACCTCCTTGGTAGAGCCTCTCTACTTCTATTAGCTAGAGGAGTGTGTACGGTTAGCTGGAAGGGATAGGTAAAGCTAGGGCTGAAAGGTGCAAAGACTTCTTCACCCACAAAAGGAGGTGGTGGGAATGGTGTAGAACAGCACATTTGCTGCTTCACCATGCTGTGGTATCGTTCATCTCCAGTTCTCAGCATCCCACCTCATTCTCACTCCCAGATGTTGTGCAGTAAAACCATCAACCAATGTTGATCAGTCCATCCAGGTAGGTTTGGTTGTGGGGTTTTTTCAATACTCTCTGCTTAATGAAATAGTTGTTAAATGGGGGTGCTGATACCAGAAGCCAATGAGAATCAGAGCACAGAAACATAGTGGAGTGAAAGCATTTTGTCTACAGGCACTGCCAACTCTTTTGAATGAGAAGACAACGTGAAAATTGGAGATCTGTGTGTTTAGACCACAGAGCTGGGAAAATGGAGTTGACTGAATGTAGGTTGGTGAGAAATGGTGTGAAAATTACATGTCTTCCAGACTCAAGCACAGCTGTAGAGCACCCGAGGGTATGCACTGCTCTGGGTTTCTGCTATTCTTGGCTCTCTTAGTACCTCTTAAGTGGCAGATGACATCTTGAGAGTCTCCATACGTGACATGATCCGTGTGCTCTGTAAAAACTCCATGCAGGATTAACGTGCTGTTTGCTTAGGAGAAAATCTTGAAGTCTTGGAGAGGCTCAAACTCAGTGTCGTACAGGGGAATTCACTCACAGAAGTTGCTCAAGTGGAGTTGCGAGGAATTTCAGAGCCTTGGGAATGGCTTGTGCGTGTACAGCTTGACCTTATGTGCATAGTATGCGTGATATTATACACAGCAGATGAGCCGATTGCACAAGGAATGCTGTATGCAGCTTTAGTGGGTTGGTTATTACAGGGGGATAAGAGGAGTAAATGGTCTCTCTGGGAACAGCCTGCCTTGCTTTTCTGTTATACACCAGTGATGAATAGTACGTGTGTGGGCACAGAGATCTCTAAAGAGGCTGGTTTATAGCCCAGCGATTTTACCAGTAATACCGCACTCTTTTTTTGATGTTTGCCTGAAATCTCTGTTGACATTACAATTTAACTGAAGGCAGACTGGCTTGTGGCTTAGGGGATCTAGGTGCAAGTCCTGAGTGGGTTTCTGGACAAGCCACTTAAACCTCCCCATGCTGTGGCTTTCGTCTCAGAATTGAAATGTTTTGGTTTTAAACAAAACTTCCCCCCCTCAATGGTTTTTCCCTCTAGATTTTATATTTTAGATGGAAAATTTCTAAAAGTTGGGTTGGTGTTTTGTTTTTTGGTTGGGTTTTTTTGTTTGTTTTGCTGGTTTTTTTTTTTGTTGTTGTTGTTGTTTTGTTTTTTTTCCTGGTTCCAGTTCCTGTTGGAAAACACTTTTTGTGGAAAACACAACTTTTCCCATAAAGTGTTCTGAACTCTACAGAAGGAAAGTGCAGTATAAGATCTATTATTCTTGTGGTGCTTTTGGGGTCAGGATGCATTCATTGGTCACGTAGTCTTACCCAGTGTGCTCTTCTGGAACGGGAGTGCTGATGGGAGAGAAACCCTCAAGGAGATGGCTTGGGGTTTTCTTGGTCTATTTGTTTTTTAAACATTTCTAACCTCTTCTTAAATGCAGGCTTCTACTCCTTTTTTTCAACTGTTTCCAAAGGGAGGAATCCTAAATCTGTTCCTCAAGACTTTTTTTCTATGTGGAAGTACCACACACAGCTCTTATTACCCTCCTTTACCTCTCCCCCTCCCCACCGTTCATCCTGTCCCCCGGATCCCTCCCAAACACTTAGGTTTGGCTCATTCCTGAAGCCAGTTTGGTTTTTCTTCAAGAAGCCTTTCCGCAGCTCTTGTTGCAAACCACACATTAGCAAGGCAATGAGCTTCTCCAACTGCCTTTGCTCCTTGCTAGCTGTTGTGAATCCAGGAAAAAAAAAAAAAATCTGTCTTCAGGAATAACAAACATGTTTTTCCTCTCTGCGGACCTAGATGAAAAAGTAGGATGTTCAGATCCTGCACCAGAAGTTCATCAGGTCATCATCCCTGAAGTCCGTACCATGATGGTGATTTGCAAGGAGATGTGCAACTGAGTGCCACAAGGCTGGACTCTTTTACATACCCTTTAGTGGATTCACTGTCTGGTTTGGAACAGAACCCATGACCTAGATGGGAACGTTTAGTTTAAAAGGGAACCTGGAGTCTAATTGTCCTTTGGCTTTGGCTACGCTGTAAGCAAAGCTCTGCTGTGTGTCTTGCTGAAAGGGAGAAAACCTAAAGCTAGTCAGGGCTGATTTGCTTTGGTTTATTTTGTTTAATTTGCATTAACGTAAACCAAGAATAATGGTTAAAGAATGGGGTGTCTGAGCAGAGAAGCAAGAATGTGATCAAGGAACGTGAATAGAGAGCAATTTTACAGCAGCTGGCGGTGATTGTTCAGGATGTGTTTGCACCCAGCTCTCAGATCTCAAGCCAGGACCTCTGTTTTCTCACTTGCCATCAGACTTGATGGGGAGTCGGGACTCTAAGGAAGATGCGAGGAGCTTTCTTGAGACTAGACTAATGAAATCTAATTATTAGTTAGATGTCTGGGTTTATAGATGGGTATATATCAGCGCATTCATCTGCAGAGAGGCAGACTGGAAGGCATGCAAAATGTGTGGGATCCGACTTTCGCTTTGAAGAGAATTCTGTAATTTAAAAAACACTGTATAATATACCAAGAAGCTAATCCCCTTCCTTACCCTCTCTCCCCCAGATTACTCAAATAACATGAATCATTTCACCTTATACATGTCAGAGAAGGAAATTTTCATCTTAAAGCATTCACTTTCTTGTTTGTGGGTTTGTTTTCTTCTTTTTTTTTTTTCATTTTTCCGTAACAAAATGTTATGAAACCCAATATATTCCCCTGTGATATTTCCATCTCTTTTCCTGAAAAAAAATATTCCAGAGTAAAACCTCCCAGAGGCTCAACAGCTATCCAGTTCATAACAAATTTTTGGCACTGTTCCTTGCTTTGTTACTGCTGCTGGTTAAAAGGCACTGATAAAACCAACCAAACCCTTGCCAGTCAATGCTGTAGTGCCTCACTCTGCACGGCTGGAAAAAAAAGACTGTGCTGAAGACATCACTGACTCAAGCTCAGGTTCTTTTCTGGAACACACCAAAACCCTGATATGCTTTTCATGTCACGGCTATCAATGCTGACTTTCAAACGCAGGTATTTTCAAGTGCTGATCCTCCTTTCTTTTCTCTTTTTCCTTTTGTGGCTAATATTTTGTTGTTTACTGAGGGTTGCCTGTTTCTCCTTCCTCTGCCAAAATCCCTCTTCTTCCCACTCTGTTGTGTGCATGCATAGCAGTACCTTGGAGTAAGACTGACATTGTCTCATGACTTTATGGCTCAGACGTGTACGTTCTCATGAAATCAGACTCTAACATCCTTACAACGTACGAAGAATGAAATATTTCAGCAGGGAGATTAAGGTGACAGAGCTGGCTTGTCCTAGGGCTGCAACAGACACTGTCACCCTTTGAGATGGACTGGTGGGTTGAGACTGCTGGCAAAGTAACATGGATAGAGGGAGAGCTTTACTTGTCTTACAGCATTATCAGTCGTCCCACAGGGAAAAGTAGTTTTGTTCACCCCACACTTCACCCAAGGGGAGGGCTGTTGAGAGCCATTCTGAAGACCCATTGCTCCCTCCATGTCGTAGGACTTTCCCGTCCCACCACACGATTGTATTGCTCTCCACCGTGTTTCCAGGTCCTCCCTGGCTCTGGTGGGGACAGCTATTGCCCTGACCCCACCACCTGGGTGATAAACGCTTGATAACAGTCATGAGGACATACCTTTTGGGAGGGCATGGGGGAGTGGTGTGAAGCCAAGGAGAGGAGATTAAATTGTCATTTCAATAAATCACTCCAGAGCCCCTCTGCTCTTTGGAAATTTCTGTACATCCCCAGAAAAATCCACTCAAATCTATTTTGGTTCCTTTTTTTGTCCTGTCTCTTTACCTTCCTTGCAATGATCTCTGTTTCCTTTGGAGTGAATGCATTTTGCACAATGAGTGATGTTTTCTCCCCATCCTTTCCTCATTTTTCAGCCTGCCCTGGAATGCAGGATTAGTCGTTGTAATGCGGCATTAGGAGCCGTAAAGGTTAATATCCTGGCTTCCAAAGTCACTTTTTAGGCTCACAGGCTTTGCTGATGAAAGAACCCCATACCTCTCCCCTGCCCCTCCCTCCTCCCTCCCAAAAAAAGGATTTAGGAAACAGGTCAGGGTCTTGTCTTGTCAAGGGTGAGAAAGGGGGAGGGAAATAATAATGATAAATAAATTAAATAAAGACCTGCCATACATAGGAGTCAGGAGCCCTTTTGCATTTGAGACACCCAGCAATTACCAGCTAATCCATTTGGCAAATGCAAGATGGTGCCTAGATCAATTCTTCCCAGCCCAGTTTTTTTGTGTGGGGAATGTTTGCTGACTGAATTAAGGGACAAGTTAAGAAAATACCCTCCTTGTTTCCCTCAAGGCAGCAGAATAGCTGGACAAAGCCGCTGGCCCCTTGGGCTGTAGCCTTGGAAGATGGAGGCTGCTGAGCCTCGGGATGTCTGGGAAGGCTGGAGGAGTAACGGCGCTTTTGGGGAAAATTCCTGTCTGCACCTTGGCTCTGCATTGGCCCCCTCTGTGTTGGGGGAAACTCATCCTCTGCCATTGCATCCGTCATTGGTCACAGGTCAATGCAGGCTTAAGCAGAAGGCAAGGGGAGGAAGGAGATCGTGTTGTAAAAGAGGAGGGTGGGAAAGCCTGAGATGCCACACAGTTGAAGCCACCTTGCACGGTAACTCAAGGAGTGGATTCTGGAGGGCTCTGGACTGGCAAGGGTAGGTCTTGGCGTGGGGAGGTGAGTCTAAGCTGATGAGGTTCATTTTCTTGTTCCCTGGAGATGCGAAGACTCTCCAGAGCACCTAGGAGGGATGTGCGGTCTCATGCTTCCTTGCTGCTGATGCAGCTTACTGCACTCAAGGGTGGGATGGATGATTCCTTAGCCCTGCTCTGCTTATTCATCTTCTGAAAAGGAGCCCTCTCAGGATTGAGGACTACAGTTGCATGTGCCCTTCGGAAAGGAGCTTCATACCCTGTTTAAATGAAGGTGGTTGAATTTGGAGTTAGCATGCTGATCTGAATCATAGGAAATACAGGTCCAAGTTCCTTAAAGTCTATAGCTGTCAAATAGATGCTGTCAGTGTGTTTTTGTGTCCTACCTGTAAAATCGAGAGATTATATATTTATTTGTCTAAGGAGCTGGTCAGCTGAGCCTTGCAGGATGCCAAAGAGTTTCACAGACCAGAAAGTAGGAAGGAGAGCTGGCTATGGAATAAGAATTCTGCTTCATGAAAAATCTTAGAAATTGGTCACTGACTCTGATTTTCTCATCCAATCTGTTTTCCCAAGCACCAACTTACAGCTAACTTCTTGGGAAGCTTTTTCAGGCTCTGATGGAAATTTTACCCTGCACCTGACAGATTTTAGGCAGTATCTGCCTGGAAACCAAAGAGGGTTTTTTTTGTGCAATGAAATGACATTTTCCCATTAAAAGCAAATAATCAAGCAGCCCTTTGAAACCAAGAAATGCCCCACCAGCAAATTCCCTAACAACCCTATTTGAGTGGCAACAGAGGAAAGCATTTACATATTGCCTACAGGTCAGAAATATTTAAGGGGAAAATCTCCAATAAATTATAATATCTCCAAAGCTTAATAATATCTCAGTCTGCTTTGCTTATTTCGTGAGAGATTTAATAAAATAAGAACAGTCCTTACTCCTGCTCTGGACTAGATAGCCCTCATTCCTGTCTGGTTATTTGAATTCCTATAATATTCTCAGCAAAATGTGTCTAAGTGATCCACATCTATCTATGTCCAGTAAAGCATGAGAATGAGTAATTGTAGGTGTCTGGAAAAACCTCAAACCGACATTTCAGGTTTTTTGATTGTTTCTTTTCTTGGCGACCGTATTTTAACATGGAGAATATCCCCTGAGATAATCAGTAACCTCAACACTGATTTCTAGAGCTGTGTAAGTGGTAGATAAATCAGTAGACAGATAAATCAGCATACTTAAAAGTGCCTGAGATGTTAGCACCACATCTCACAGACTCCCATCTGTCACTGCCCTGGATTTTTGTGGAATATGTACATACATTTCTCCTTGAGAAATGGTCCACAGTCACACTTAGTTACACAATTTACACAATTCCTGTCCCAGCAGGCACCAGGACAGTTAGATTTACACTAAAGTTGGATTGAGTTGGAGTATTTGAGAAGGTTTGCTGTTTGTTTGTTTGTTTGTTTGTTTTTATTTTTTTATTATTAGATTTACACAATCCTCATCAGGAATCTACTGGAGGCTCCACGCTGCATATTAAAAATAATGTAGCACCCAGCTCAGCAACTTCAGTAAGCTGCAGTGATCAGGTGGGAGTGACAGCATTTCTCCTACCCAGCCATGGGAAGTGCCATAAAAAGTAGGGAGAGTTTGAAATGAAAATCCATGATTGATGGTGCTCACGAGGGCCATATACCTAGAATTACTCCAGTGTTCATAAACTTAGGACATTCCACTCAACAGCTCAGAGGAAAGGTGTCCCTTTGACACCTTGGCTGTCCTCCAGCTTAAACTCCAGAAAGACCTCACACAGGGCCACAAAGAAGCCAAATGAACATGAAATAACCTGAGCCTGAGGCCATGGCATGTCAAGACCCGAAGGAATGATGGAATGGTTATTAGTCTGGGAGAATTACTTGTTTCCATGCATGTTGTGTACACTGTACATTTGTGAGTTTGATGCTATTCGTAACGTAGGATTATAGTCCTGTATTGATGGCTTGGAGGCCTTAAACCCTCTGATTAGCCACAGGAATAACAGACCATAGCCATAGCAAAGGAGCTCTCCTCCATGTGGATTTCCATCTCCACAGAAATTCCCCTACTGTGGCCAATTCAGTCCTGCTGCAGGGGAACCTGAACTGCAGGCAAAAAAACATGTTGTTTTTCTTCTTTTGTTCTACTATTACCTCTCTACTTGGATTCCCCGGCAAGGAAACTAATCAAATCCTGTCAGGGGTACTAACTGGGCTACTAGTAACTAAAAGGTTGCTACTTAGCTACAGAGAGCAGAAATTTCCCCCATATACTTCATCCACCTAGGTGCTGGATTTGACATAAGACCTGGTGTGGGTTATTGGCTGCTTTTCTTGGGAATTTACTAGCTCATTTGATAGGGGCCACTGAAGATACATCCCAATGGTTTCAGCTGTGATGGACCAAAGCAAGTCTCATGAAAGGAAGAAAACAGAAAATACCATGTTTTGTCTTTGCAGCAAATTTCACAGTGTTTTTTGTGTTTGTTTGGTTGTTTTTGGTTGGTTGGTTGGGTTTTTTGTGGGTTTTTNAGGGGATATTGGTGAATCTAGATTTGATTCTCATAAAACTGCAGCATATAGGAACTGTATAAACATGTAAAGAAGGTGAGAGTGTGTAGTGAATGTGTTAGGGTGTTACCAGCACCATCAGATCTTAGGAAAGGATGACTTTGTTCAGCACATCCTGGTGATGACGGATATGTTTTACCTGGGATTTTAGGCATGGAATATCTGTATTTGAAGAGAAAGAGTATGGAAAGGTCCTGATGGTGATGGAAAGGAGGGTCAAAATGAAATACCTCAGAATGTTAGCAGAAATGGCTCATCAGGCACGGCTTCCATCAAGGGCCTTGTCTGCTTCTACATTCTCCGGATCAGCTCCAAACTCCATGTATCTTTGCTATTACTGCAATTCCCAAATGCAGCTGAGCACATCAGCGCGCAGAGCACAAAGCAATCAAATGAAGTAATTTACAGCATTCTCTGCTCACTTTACGTCAAACTTACCACAGGCCTAGCAGTGTCATTGTGGATAATGGAAAGAGTGAGGCAAAACCTTTGCTTTCATCCAGATAGGCCCCATGGTTCCCATAAGATGTGGAATTTAAGAACCAACTCTCAAGAACCAGCGCTAAGCCTAGTCTTAGCCTTTCTTTTGGACTTGTCACTCTGTTCCTTTGTTATATTTTGGTTCCAGACTGCTAGACAAACAGAAAGAATCACTGTTGGCGTTTTATTGCATGGCTGCAGAGGACTGGCTACTACCTTGGATAAATTGGCTTGATCACGCAGTGTCAGTGATCTGAGGGCCCATCTGGGCATTCAAGGGCTGCATCTATCCACCAGGACAATTCCCTCTAAACTGCTGCATTTGCCTTGGAGAGATGGCTGTGAAGGCAATGCATGGAGTCCAGCAGATAAATAGATCCTGTCATTTGTCTGGATTATAATTGGCCAGAAAATAAAGGTCAGCATTTGCTGTTATCCCATCTGCAGAGCTTCTGAGAAAGGGTCCCGGTATTGACATCCAACCCCTACCACCTAAGAAGTTGGATCCACTTGTTTTATGGAAAATGTAATGTAAATACCCCTCTCCTATTTCTTCTAGGTGGCTAGTTTGAGAGTAGTCTATTTTGACTGCGGTGGTCAAAGGCTCTAGCATGCTAGCGGTGACTGACGTGAAATGAATCTGTGGTTTCAGCCCATTTCTCAGTACACTCAAGGGCTGTGTCATCCTTAACAGCTGGCACTAATTGTCAGGGTATTCAGCAGAGAAGCCAAACCCTGCTTTGTGTAGGGGGTTAATTAATGGTCTTTGCAAAGGAAGATGCAGTGGTTGGGAAGTGGGAAGAGGTACAATGGTCTGACCTTGATTAAGTGTGGGTTTGTGGATAAAGCCATCTCCATTTCTGAACCTCTAGGAAAACCAAAGCAAACCAAATAAAACAAAGCAAAGAGAAGCCATGGGGAAAGTAACTGCTTCAGAAAAGAAAATAATCTCTGTAAGAAATATTTGTAGATTGACGAATTTACCATCAGTCTGAAAAATGCTTTCCAAGATAAGGTGGTCACTAACCTAGAACCACCAGAAACTGCATTTCTGTTGTCCATCAGTCTTCAGCTCAATCTGCGCATTATGTCCATTGATACCCGTGGACACTCAATATTTCAAGTCTTAGCTGAAGGTCAGTGAAATGAATGAGCAGTTCTCCGGATATTTCAAGAGTCTCAGAGGTAGAGGGCCATTGATGGCCTAGGATCCCCATGCAAGAAGAGCTCCTTTGGTGTGTGCTCTGTAAGGCTCTAAGAGGACTTGAGGGTCAACACAGAGAATGAAGAAAGATGTTTATTGCCTTATGTTGGCTTTTTAATACCTACAGCAATGCCTAAGTACCTTTCCTTGCCCCTTCTCACATCCCCACTTACAGATCAACGCAGATGTGTGACAGCTTTAATACAACTTTGATCATTTTGTGGAGTAAGAGTAAGAGGGGCCAACCTCTGCTCCAAAATGCTCATGCCACCTAGGAGCTGAAGGCTGATCTGGTGCAAGTATAAGAGTCATGGGCTGAATTAAACACTGGTACTGGGAGGATGGATTGGGGAGATACCCACATGGAAGTCATGCTAAGAGACAGCTAGCAGCTCCTGATTCCTTCCTTGACTCTTCCACCCTAAGGAAGGGGTGGCTGTTCAAGCCTGATTTTGGTTCTTAGCCCAGCCAGGAGTGAATCTTTTGTCATCAGCAAGATTTGCCATAGATTTACCCCCAAGATAGCTGAGATTAGAATTTAGCCCATGGTTCTTTGGATAGGTGAAGCAGTTACTAGCTGATATGCTCAGGCCACTATCAGATTGTGGTCAGTTATTAGGGCAACCACAAGACCTACGTGATCTGTCTGTATTGCATACATCTTGGAGGGGTTTGTACTCCTCAACCTATGCCTTGTAAAGGGCACAAGTTGGGAACCTCCTCTCTTTGGCCCAGATTTTCCTACAGTATATTCCTATGGTGAAATGTTAATAACATTCCCTCTCATCCATTTGATAATTGATTTTATAATGAAGCTGAATTTTGTGTGGTGGAGAGATTTTTAACCTCTCAAACTGGCACCACGTCCTTTTTGATAAGTCTATTGTCTTGCCTCAGTTTCCCCAATATGAAAAAAAACCAAGGACATGTGTTGTCATACTTATTTTGTAATGTTGTCCATGGCTTTAAAGGCCTTTACTTTACTGTCCTTAGCAGCTTGCATGGTGTGGCAGAGAGCACAGAGTGCTCTAGCACCTCAGCAGTACAACTCTCCGCACTTCATGGTGGCAATAATATCTAGCAAGTTGGGCAAGAACACTAAAATTCTAGCAATTTAACTGACTTCTGTCCTATGTTTTCTGATTTTAGGAATCATTGATCTGCTGTTTAGTGCTTTTACTATAAGCTTGCTCCACTGGGTGCCAAAGGCTTCTGGCCAGTGATTTCCAGGGAAAGGGAAGGAGACAATTTGGCTAGGAAGATCAAAATCAAACCCGAAAATAGAATCATATCTATTTTGAGAATTTGATTTCTAGTTTTAATTAAGGAAATCTTTGGATTGTCAAACAGCCCTGTGGCTTTGTGGCAAGTACAGGCAGCTCTTGATTCACGGGTTGCAGACCTGACCCCCTCCTCTGTAGCATGGTGGTGGGATGGATATTCTTTCAGAGAGAAGTCATCTGCACGTCCCGGGGGAGCTGGTTTTATGGGCTGTCTCTGACCACCAGCAGCTGACTTGGGGGAAGAAGGGTTTCTGGGATGGTGTTGGAAGGGAGAGGTTGACAAGCCTGTTGTGACTCGCAAGGGGAGAGGAAAGTGATTTTTCAGAGCTTTAGTAGAAGGGGTAGTTGATAGAGATCCTTTGTGTGGTTAAATACCATCCAAGCTTTGCCTCAAAGGGGGAGGTATTCCACTTGGGAGGGAACCCAACATCGTTAGTAATGTCATATGACAGTATACACAAATCATCTGCTTCTGGAATGAATGGTCCTGCAACCCCTGACAGCAAGTTGCTGCTGTATTTGGAAACGGTCTTACTCATGTCTCTGGGATGCAAATGATCCAGCTCCTGGCTTCCTCATCACCCCGTATCCTTACGCTGCACAGGGCCAGAGGCCAGCGCCATGGCTGTGCTGCTGCCATGTGGGGACGGTCTAAGTGACAAGCAGCACACGGAGCGGCTGAGGATGTGATGCGAGGGCAATAGCGTGTGGAAGCGGTGCCGATGGAAGGAGGCTGCAGCTCTGCAGCGGCTGTGCTGCTGTGCCTGTGCCAGCTGTGGCTGGGGTGGACGTATGGGGCAGCCAGCTGTTGCTGCGCTCGGCAACGCAACCTCCTTTCCCTCCAGATGTTCCTGCTCACCGGCACGGACAAACCCAGCCCTTACCCTCCAAATGGATCAATATTTCCTGACTCCAATACTCAGTTCCCAGGGCCCCTTTGCCAGGGTGGCAATTGGGAAATTAACTCTGTGGATGTTTTGTTTAATAATTAAGATGTATGTATGTCTAATAGTATGATCAGATCTCAAATAATGAGCTCAGATTTTTTCCCCCTTATTCCTGCTTTCCAGGGAATGCTGGCAGGTTTGGCTCTGTGCATCATACCACAAAAATCTCACTCCTCCAGAAGAGGGCTAATACACGAAGGAGCTTTCTACCAGGCTGATGTATCACACATGCTTTATATATCAGCTTGGATTTCTTTAGTCCAGACAAAAGGATCAAAGACCTAGGGAGGGGCAGGGGTTTTGGGGAGCTTTAATTCTTGCAGACGTGTAGAGCAGGGCAGCATATCATGGCTAGAAAGGCTCAGATGTAGCCAAATGTAAGAAATGGTATTTATGAGCTGTGCTAAAATACCGCCTCTGAAGCTTGTAGAGCAGCTGGCGTCACTTTCAGCTGACATTTGTACAACTGAAACGCATACAGCACAGGCAGGAGCAGAAAACACAAATTATGGACAAAGGTTTGGTGGATGCAGGACCAGGAAATATGTGTTGTGTAGTCCAGGTTGCCTTTTTATAAGTTTATGTCATATTATCTACATGAAGCTAAGACAGGTATTAATCCCGAGGCTGAAATGCTGCTGGGGATGGGAGTAAATTTGAATCTCTTCAGCTAAACTATTCTTCAAAAGGACACTGGCTCTGCCAGAGGTGTCCAGCATTCAACAGGTGAATATCTGAGATCCTGACATTCTTATCCAGCTCCAAGGGTGTCCTACAGTCACACTCTTGACAAGGAGAAGTTACCTGTGGAGGAACATCAGTGTTATATATTTAACAGCAATAGAAAGAAGGATGCCTGTAGGAGGAGCTACCCAATAGTAGTCATTTTAAATTTATTGCAAGTCCCAAATATTTGAGGGTTTTTTTCCAAACATGATTTACAAGGTTTTCTATGCTTATTAAATGCTTGTTAAGAAATTACACGGTGCCTTGTCTTTGAGTTTTGACTAGGAATCATTAACACCCACTCAGTAGGGTTTTACATACCAAATGCTGGATTTTAAGCCAGTTTAATATATTCAAGAGCGTCTAGGAAAAAACAGACCTGCAGCCAGCTAAAACTGGTGGCAAACAGAGACTATTCTGTTGACACACATGCCCGTCTCCTGTAGCTGTCCTCCAGTGAGAAGTGTCTTCTGCCTGGCCTCTCAGAAAACCACAGAAACATCTTTTTATGGTGGGATGTGGTGTGAGGATGAAATACTCAGCAATGCACAGGGTTGCCCTCAAGCTAGCAATGATATGACAATGTCAACAGGGTTTGGAACAAGACAATTTATCTCCTTTCAATGTGGTTGATTGCTAGTGTCCCTCCTGCCTATGTTTTTCCCTTGTTGGTATAGGCACCCCCACCTCCAAAACTGCCACCAAATCAATCATAAAGGATGCTCCAAAGGAGGAGAGCCTGAGCTAAGTCATGGCCAGCCTTTGGTGGGGGCCTGTCCTGCCACATGCAGAACATTACTGAAGAACACCCTGCAGAAGGTCACAGAGCTGCTATGGGGGGGGTATATTGTCACCTTTGATCTCAGACTCTGTTCATTCCCTGGCCTCAAGAGAAATAGTCTCCTTCCATGCCAAATGGCCATATTCCCCCTTGCTGGGCCACCCTTGACCTAGACAGGATGGGAGGGGACAGCCCACATCTGGAAAAATCCTGCAGATCTCTTGATCTTTGGGTTGTAGGAACTACTGCTGCAGAACTGCCTCCTCCTCCCCGGTCTCCTCATGCAACAGATATCTATGTATCCATATCTATATCTATATATAACTTTTATGTGTGCCAACTTTTACTGGGGACGCGAGGCTCACTGGAGCCCAAATGAGACTTGCCAAGTCCAAGAAGACAAAGCTAGACTTGTATTAGTGGTGTGGAAAGCGGAGTGGGAGGTCCCGCTCCACCTCATCTCCATCAGCCCAACACAGGTTTTACTGTTCCTTGATGATATATTTTCATTGCAGCAATAGCTGGAGAGCACGTCACACATTTTTGTTCGCTCTGCCACTGCCTGGGTTGGCAGGAGGTGTTGCTAAGCAGTCATTGTGAGTGTTTGTATACACTCGGCACCAGGTTACCGTAAAGATTTGGGAAAGACCCATCCTGGAGGTGACGTTCTCACCACCACAAGGTGACTCCCTGAGCAGTTTTCCAGCAGTGTGGGGAAGTTGTCACTCTTTGCAAACATTGATCTGATTTTTTTAAAACAGTGCCAACATTTTTGTTGTTCTTATAGCCTGCGGTAGAGTGGAAAGTTGATATGATATCAGCAGGGATAGTGACAACCCTGCTTGGCGTAAAAGAGAGAAGGAGCTGCGCTATCGAGTGCTACAACATCATCACACAAATTCATTTACAGCATCACCCAGGGACAGGGAATGTGCATGGAGTAACTTTATCCCTACCATTTGTTTGAAAATTGGGAGTGGATGCAAACATAGCATGTTTCTCAGGTGTGTTCAGGTTGGAAGAAACCGAGCACCCCCTGCTCCTCCAAATCTGACTCAACTGTTGCTTTGCAGAAGTGTCTCACCAGATCATGAAAGTCATAATACCACTGCCTTTAAAGGCTTACTGAGGTCAGAACTGGGAGGTGGGAAGGGATTCTTAAAACACAAGCTCCTGGACCCACGACAGGACTGAGTGTGAGAGCGGTTCAAGGGAAGTCTTAACCAGCGGGAGGCCAGAACAACAGTCCTGGTGCTGTATCCTGATCTTGCTTCAGTGGATTTACAGCTGGTTCTTTTCCTGGAATGAAAAGATTAGAATCGCTGGAGCTGCATGTGCGTCTTCCAGCGAGGAGAACTAGGTATGCAGCAGCTGTAAAAATAAAGAGCCCTCTCAAGCCATCGTAGTAAAAAGGTTTGGAAACTGTTGAAAGTGGGGTGGGGTGGGAAAATCCTCAAATTTCTTTCTTTTTTTTTTTTTCTTTTTCTTATTCTGAATTTCAGCATGTCAGCTTTGAATTTGGTTTGAAACAAAAGAAAGAAATCTACATGAAATTATGGAGGGAGCCTAAAGATTAAAAAAAAAAGTTTCAAAATTTCCTTGAAAACTCAAAATACTCTGTTTGTTTTTCTGTCATTTATCCTGTTGCTGCCTTTCCCGAGAACACCACTGATAGTGGAGAGCCTGGCTACAAGAAATCAAGGATACAAAACCTGATGAGAGCAATTGCAGAGCAACTTGACGAGATTAGTCTGTGCTTAGTTATGCAGTTAGTTCAGCTTATCTTCATGCTTTGGGACACCATCTGAAGACCTATAGGAATCAGGAGGAGGGGATACATGTATATATACACCTGCAGGTGATCAGAGATTTGCCTGTGACACTAAACTTGTGATTTCCACTAAGTATCAGTTACTGAAGGAAGCAGAGAGAAGACAATATGAAAAATAGTGGCTTAACCAAGTCTAGTAAAAGACTGTATTAAGAACTGGAAAAGTGAATCTCATCTGTTTCTTCTGATAAAACTTGTGTAAAATGCATTGAACGGAATAGTAAATGGCTGTTCTGCTAATCAATGCATGTTGCTGCACAACTAGAACAGTTTGGGTTGGAAAGGACCTTTAAAGGTCATGTAGTCCAACCCCCCTGCAATGAGCAGGGACATCTTCAACTAGATCAGGTTGCTCAGAGCCCCATCCAACCTGACCTTGAATGTTTCCAGGGAATGGAGCATCTATCACCTCTCTGGGCAACCTGTGCCAGTTTTTCACCACCCTCATTATAAAAAATTTCTTCCTTATATCTAGTCTGAATCTACCCTTTTTTAGTTTTAATCTATAACCCTTTGTCCTATCATTTTTCTTTCCCTCCTACCTGGCTCTGGACAATGGGTAAGGCAGTACCATCACAGACTTTCCTCCTAGCCATGAACTAGCTGCAGATACCCTGTTCTGGCACTGTCATGGGCAGGAGAAGCAGCAGCATTATCTGGGGAGATTCACAGCCCATGGTGCAGGTAGCGTGAGCTCCTTGTAATGGGATGGTGCCTTGATAGCACTGCCAAGCAATGTAGGTTTGTTCAGGATAACCACACCACTATGTTCTTTGGTTGTTACTCAAGGCTTGATGTTACTTGACATGATAGCCCTCCACCTAACTGCAAATTCTTAAATCTCAGCCTCTGAGTTCTCTCATCTGTCTCTGAAACCAAAAACAGGCTGGAACCACAGGGAAAATGGAGTGAACTGAAAATGGCTGCTTCCCAGAGACCATTTTGTTATGGAAATACACCTCCTGCCTATCAGTAAGTTAAATCTGTTAATGTCTTTACTCACTGAACTGAACTTGTTAATTGGAAGCTTACTGGTTCATTTATTCTAATTTTGGGTCCCTAGGTTTTCGCCTACTTCTTTGTTTACCTCTAGGCATGTCCCTATGGTCAGGTGGCCATGGTCTGTCCTTCCAGAAAGGTGCTCTTTGGCTCTGAGCCTTGTGAAGCTCCATGCAGGTGGGAGAGCATTGCAGCATGTTACACATTTGGTTCCTCTCGTCTTTGTTCTATGTGTTTTCTGGACAGGGAGACTACTATCCTGGCTCAGACTGTAGATCCAGAACCTGTTCTGAATCATGAGCAGTGGCAAATGCTATCTGCTATAGAAAAAAGCATGAAAACTTCCTCATCAACAATTACGGAAAGCTGCCCTTGCAAAGATTCTTCCTGACTTGTGTTAGCAAGAAATCAGTTTATGCTGAGAGTTTCCATGACGTCCCAAAAGTACATGTTAAAATTCCTTATTAATCTTTGTACAAGGTCATTATTGATCAACATATATTTTAAGTACATAAGTACAATGCTAGGATTTGCAGAACTATTTGTTGTGTAAAGACTTTTTTCCCTCTTAATGACTTTTCACAGCCCCTCACAGAATTTGTTGAGCAACCCCTGAGATTAGAGGCTGCTTTGGACTTAGTCCTAGAAAACAAGCCAAGTATGATAAATAAAATAAAACATCTGGAGGTCTAGCCATCAGAATATCGTCAGATATCCACTGATTCTGAGGAAATGTTATGTATGAAAGGTAATAATCTGAAGTATTGGGCTTTTCATAAAACATAACTCTCTGAAAGAATGTAGAATGAGACAAAAAATAATGTTGATCTGAGTTGATTGTCTAGAAAATTTACTATGGAAAATCATGAGATCTGTAATGAATAGTTGGATCACTTTAACAAGCGTCTGTGCCAATAAAATCTAAATATATATTTAAAAAACAAAGATAACAGAAGTCAATCTTGCTAAGCAGAGATGCAAGGAACAATGCGAAGGATAAACATTGTTGAAAGGGGAAAAAAGGCAAATAAGGTTCTAATTAGTGGGAGGGACTGAATAGATTACACAAAGAAGATAAAAGCATGGAAACCTAATTGGAAACACAGCAATGTAGTATCAAACAATCCAAAGTATGTTATCTAGTAAAAATGGGTTTTCAGCTCTTTCCACAGGAAAGTGGTGAGTAAAAAGGTTGATAGTCTTGAGGTTAGGAGACAAGAAGCAGAGACAAGAAAAAGTATTAGTCACGACTAAAATGCCCACTTCCCAAATTGAGTAAGAGGCACACGCAACCCTTCTCCCATGATAAAGACTGCAATTTCACTCTCTGCCCTACTGGAAACAGATGAGCACGGACTGATGTTAAATGTTCAAGGAGATCACCAAAGACCCACTATTTCTTCATGTCGTTCAGTGTTGGTAGAAACAGAAACCTAAGTTCAGCCTGACCACTGCTACCAATTCATCTCTCTGTGGTGGCCCATGTGGAAAGAGTATTTCTCTGAATTTGGCTGATCCGTTGAAGATACCAACTGTAGACTTTGTAGTGTGAGAGCAGGAAGCATTGGTGGTTCCTCTCACTCCCTAGCCATAAAATGCTTTGTTAGGTGCTTCTTACAGGGTTAAAATAGTTGGAGAAAGACCTTATATTCAATTAGGCATTGTGTCTATTTATAGACACCTAATTAAGGACTTTGATGCTCCTTTTGGGAGTCAGCTCTAAATCAAGATTCTGATGAAGGATGGACAAGTAAAGGAGCAGGAAATTGCTCTCCTGAGTTTATGGTGCCTGTGTCTATCCTATGTGCTGCAGCTAGGGGCTGGAATATGACCTTTTGTTCTCCCTGTGTAAGCAACCTTACTAAAAAAAACCCAGCAATCCTCAGTGCTGTGTGTCCTCTTAGTCAGCCTCAGAATTAAATGCAGAAGAAAAGAAGAGTGGCCCATTTTCCCCCAAACTCTTTGTATTTAAAGACAAGGAAAGAGATCTAGGGAAACATTCTGTGGTGAATAACCTATTGGCTGCTTTTTTGTCTTCATGGGTTATGATTTTCTTGAGTTGATGCCTCAACTTTGACTCTCAATACAGTGAGAGTGAGTCCCTGCAGGTGAGCTGCTTTGGCTGGGTGCATAAGTCACACAGCAGCAGTTTGAGTTCTTTGAAGTGACATACACAGCTTTTTGCAAGTTACTTTGTAGAAGGAAGACCACTTTTGCAAATGACTTTCTGCAGCATTGGTTTGGATGCTGGGCATTGCTTGGAAAATTTACCCCCTTGCCGAGAACGCAAGGGTGCCTCGCTGCAGTCGTACAGATTTGGCTGCTCCCTTTCCAACCAGCAGACTACCAGGCAGTGCCAACTCTGGAATTCAAAACACAGGCATATTTGTGGTAATTTCCACTTATTTTGTAAGGCTTTGCTCAGCAGGACTTGGAACATGTTGGTCTCATGGATTTCTGGCAGAAGATTGTAGTGCTGAGATCCTTTCTGTGAACAAAGTGTCTGTCTGTCATCTATTTATCTGTCTGTCTGTCAATCTATTCCTCCTGCAGTTTGAAGCCTTAAAAGTATAGCAAGCTCACAACTCACCCATAACAGTGAACCCAGAGAAGAATTCCTCCCTTGTGATGAAGGGAAACTGGCTGCAGGATCATACCACATTTATAGGAATGACTATTAATGGCATTTTTTTTGTTAAAACATGATGACATGTGAAGGTGAAATAAAAGCAGTCATTCCTGTCTGACAAATGGGTGCAAAAATGCCAGGAAATATACTGGGGCCAAAGGAAAGAAGATGCTTCAGAAACTTCCTTCTGAGTATGGCTGTGTATTGGCTCCTTTGCCTTTGCAAGGGTCTCCCACCTGAGGACTGTGCTGCAGGCGTCATTCTGTCTGTGTCTTTCAAAACTTCTCTGCCCTGCTCTCCATCTCTACTCTCAGTAAGCTCAGTTATGCCTGGGGTGGGAAATCTGCCTTTCCTTCTCGGGCATCAGCATGCAAACACTCATCCCCTCTCTCAGAAGCAGTTGCCCTGGTTTTCCAGATTTTGGTGTTTATTTTAGTAAATTAGACCACGGGACCATCTTCCCTGTGAGTCCTCTTCAAACTGCTGCCGTAGAGAGCTTATTTTGCTTCTGGATAGAGGTTGCCTTGCATTTTTGATCTTTTACATAGGAAAATACATTAAAAAAATTGAACTTGGCCTTTTCTTCTGCTGTGCTGTTGCTAGCAAAAAATGTCACAAATGCTTTTCTCTCTTTCCTTCCTTTTTTTTTCCCAAATTTTCATGAGTGAACAGATATAAAAAGAGGACAGCTCTAGCCTTCCCTACTGACTAGTGTTTTTAAGGGTCATTGAACAATTAAATCTTTCCAGCATTGTTCATAGCACCTTTGGTGTTGTAAAGAGATAAAGCACCTCTGATTAACAGTGTGCAAATAAAATTTCACAGCCTTGACTGCTTGCCCCATGAGCCTGACGGCACTAAGTGACCTGACCGCTCCAGTACTGCCCAAGGAAGAAACAAGCCAACGGTGAAATATCTCTCTAAATACGGACAGGAAAGATGGCTTCAAAAAATGAATGCTGTCTCATCTTAGTATGTGGTAAACTTTTGAGGTTATTGCTGGTGGCCAAATATTAAAAGCTGGTCTGCCATATGTTCTTTTGATAAATTTTAAACAGGGGACCATGCTGTGGTTGAGGTTTGCATCTCAGATATGGAGTGATAGAGTAGGAGAAAAATTTGGCACAGCAGCCAAAGGTCAGGAATGGCGGTGCAGACACAAGTGGAAAGTTTTGAGGCAGGACAAAGTTTATGAAGTTAGCGATGAGATCAGACGGCTGCAGCAGCAAGACTCAAGTGCAGCGACTGGAGTGAGTCATCCACGCACAGTTGTTCCTCACAGGAACTGGGATGGGGTTCGTCCCCTCGGGGTTCAGTCTCGCCAAGCTGAGCTTTGCTGGATTAGTGATGGAAGCTTGCTTGGTTTCTCAGGCTCCCTGCCAAATCACTGCATGTGTGAGCCTCATTCTCCTGTGGTGATGGTCTCCCTTTCCTCCCCACTTCCAAGACAACCTTGTCCCTGAAAGCCAAACTGGATCACAGGCAAATTCAGGTCAGAGGAGACTGCAGGTCACCTTGTCCACCCTCTTGCTCAAAGCAGGGTCAGCAATGAGGACAACCCACTGCAAGTGAGAGGGTGGGTGAGATGAGTGCTCATCTTGAGCTCAGGGCTTGAGAAAAGGCAATGAACCTTCTGTAGCAGCTGACATGAAGGACAACCTTTCATGAATCAAGTAAGATGGCATTTTGCTTTTCATCCCCAACACTGTCACAAATGAAGACGTCAATCCAGCAGCATTTCTGTTCTGCCAGCAGATGCTTTCAACCACTAAAAAAGCTACTGATGTCAAAATAACCCAAATTTATGAACAGCCTTTGTTTCTCTGCGTTCAAGGATTAATCTGAATTGGGTATCACTCCTCATTTACAGATAATGAAATGCAAAGATGGACCTTTGCAATCAGAATGAAAGATCTGTTAGCAACGCAGACAACACTGGTTAAGCCTGGCTGCTATAGAAAGTATTTTCAAGGTCTCCACTGCCTTTGTGGTTAGTAACTTCTCGGTACACCATCTGAAGTGTGAAAATGCTAATATCCTTATTTTCCAAGTGGAAACTGGGGGTGGTATAAAGGAAAGAGTAAGATTCATTTCAGTCAATATTAGCAATCTAAAACTTGACATCTAGTCTAAGTTGGTCATTTCAACTCTTTCTGGAGTAGCAGAAGCTAGATACCTGTATTTAGAGGGCAAATTAACTGATTTCACAGGAACCTCTCTTCGATGAATCCTTGCCAGACTTTGTCAGAGGACAATTCCAATGACTAGAAATGAAATGGAAGAGGGATGATGGAAAGTGACCTAAATACTGCATTTCAAAACATTGCCTCTGACTTGAAAGAGGAATTCCTATTTCAAAATTAAAGAAATAATGCATTCAGTAATAATAACAACTACATAAACTTCCAAATTAGCTTATTATTTTACTTGTCCTTGGACACTTGAGATTCTGATATAACCTCATTTTCCAATTAAAAACTTTGAAGCCTGCAATTTCTATTCACTGCTCTTGATCACAGGCTTCTCGCTGGGTGCAGATGAAACTGCAGAACTGTTTGCCAGGTTTAGTGTGATGGGTGCCTTTAGTGACTCCTGCGCAGTGATTTTTCCAACTTCCTTAATTCAACTTGATGTCGTGACCTGGTTGTACCAGTTCTACAAAGCTGCCAAATCTTCAGGATGACTTTACAGACAGCTCCTCTAGGGATATCTTTAAAGCTGGATTATCAGCTGTTTACCATCTGATCTAGCTTTTTTATTATTATTACTCTCTCTCCCCCCTTTTTTTTTTCCTTTTTTCTCTTTCTTCTGCTTTTGTTTAGATCCAGAAAAATCAATAAATACCCAAGCACAAAGCATTCCTGGAAGGTTAGAGTGCATGGAGCCACATTAGCCATTAAAATTGTCTGCAGGGCACAGTTCCCAGTCAGTAGACGTGGGGGTGGGATTTCTCTCGTTTTAATATCAGATGTCTGCAAATTATTTAAGTATGTGCTAGTCACTCAATTCTCTCTCTATAGTGAAGGCAGCCTCCAGACACCCATTCACTCCCTGGCCTCCAGGTTCAATATCATTAAAGGCCTCTGTAATCCTGTTTAAAAGAAAAAAGCACAACAAACAAACAAAAATAAAAATCAGTCCTTTGCAGCAGGACAGGTAGAATTTGAAGACTGCCAGGCAGTACTATCTCGGAGTATCTCAGGGACTTTGTAAGTCCATTTTACTTCCAGCTGCTCTCTCCTCTCATAGGTTTTTCTCACCAGAGACTCTCTTAACCCCAACCCATTGCAGCTGACTTAAAACCCTGCAAGTCAAATAAAGAGCAGCTAAATTTTCAGCAAAGTAGGGTCAGTTCCGGTTTCATTCAAAATGTAAAGCCAGGTGCTTTAAATGCACTTTGCAAGAGAGGGTTAAGTTACAATAATAAACTTCATTACACTGGCACTAGCTCGCATAGAAGGAGAAAAAGAAAAATTATGCTCATCCAATTTTATACAGCTGGCAGGAGATGGGAAAAGCAGAGCAGGGTTTCTAGGAAAGCGCAAGGAAAGTCACTGCTTAGAAAGCTGATCTGGTGAATTTTGCTTTTTAATTTTTTTTATTTTTTTTTTTTCCTGGATTCTCACAAAACCACACAGGCCAGGAGGGATTTACTTCAGTGTCTGCCACAATGCATGGTAATGAACCATGAGTCCAAAAAGAAGCTTTTTACAGATGATGTTATATGTGCTGAGCATTTCTGTGGCCCTGTTAAATTAGATGAGAAAGAAAGTCCTGAAGTGCGAAGAGGACCAAACACGCTTTTCCAAAGCTTCAGCCATGTAGAGAACCAGACTGCAGTTGATCCACATCTCTGTCTATATGGTAGTTAAACATATATTTAAGTTATGACCTTAAAATTAGAGTCAAGCTTCTACATATCCCTTGTAAAGTTAGTCAGTTGGACAGGAACAGCTCTGCTTGATTTGGAGATGTGAAGCCCCATCCTGATCCTCTTTGCCTCTCAGGCTCTTCTCTTCCTGCAGTGTATCTGCACCTTCTCCAGGAGAGCATGGTCCTGGTCCTGGTTATCCAGAAGTGCTTATCCAGTTCTGCTTGCCAAAAGATTTGGGTGCACACTAGTAAGGAGGGCTGGGATCCTGGTGGGCTTTTGCTCCACTTCCCTACAAACTGTGGTTCTCTGGAATAGGTGAAAGCAAAGGGGACAAGCACTTCTCGAGCTTTTTTCCTTTGTGACCCCGTCAGCAAAATGGAAACTCATGGAAAATTTATTTATGGATACTTGATATTTAGAAATAAGTACAACACGAATTAAAAAGTAAATGTTGATGTTCAAAATTAAAGATTGCTTTACAGAAAAGTAAGATGTGATAGGTGTTTTAGTGATGTAAGATTAACAATGTACAAAGAAAGCTTTGGGGAATCTGTAGATGAAACTTCATCGTGAGCACTATTTGTTTAATTTAATTTAAATTTTATCCTTTTTTTAAACAGTTTTATCTAACATTTCCTACTACCATATCTAAAGGAAATATAAGCATGCACATCTATTATTCTAATTCATGTTCTGATTGATTTCTTGCATTTTTTTCAATGATATTTTACACTATTTAATATAGAAAAGCCTACTAAATTAGTGAAGATTAACTGATATATCTGCAGTCTTGTCAGACAAGTTTAGCAGTGAGCTAAATGTATAATCTACTCCAAAGACCTTTGAGAACAAAATTCAGAATATATTCTTGTCATTGAAAAAGGATAGTCCATCTCACCATGTGATGGAGCCCTCTGATGGGTCTTGCTTTCAAAATGATTAACGGATGGGAAATCTGTGGCAAACTGTAACTCTGAGCAGTCATCAGTCTTAACAGTCCAAGGGCAGGGCATGGGGAAGAAGAAGAAAAGCAGCACATCTCGAGTTCTGCAACCAAGACAACATGACTATACACAAGTATATTCCCTGTGCAGGGAAACTTGTGGTTAAAGAACTTGTCTAACACAAGTTACACTGGCAGAGGCAGAGGAAATATGAAAAATGAGGAAAAATTTCTTTACTTTGAGGAGTACTGGAACAGGCTGCCAAGAGAGGTTGTGGAGTCTCCTTCTCTGGAGAGATTCAAAACCCGCCTGGACACGATCCTGTACAACCTGCTCTGGGTGATCCTGCTTTAGCAGGGGGTTGGACTAAATGATGTCCAGAGGTCCCTTCCAACCCCCACCATTGATTCTGTGATTCTGTGAAAGCTCCCAAATCTGTCCAAAGGGGCTTTGTAGTATTTTCACAAATAAGAGACAGACATCTCCTTTGTTTTGACACGTGGGAGGGGAGGTGGCAAGAAATTTCACAGATTTGGAGGGAGATGATTATTTGGCCAAAACAGCACTCCAGCAACCACATTTTCCTGAGGACTGGAGGAAGAGGATTGTGAACGGTTAAGTAAGTTGTCATGCTGTCAGATGAACTGTAACTTGACCACAAGTCCACTGCAATGCAAAGTACTAATTTGCTTAGGCCATCTTCAGAGCCCATTTACATGGATCTCACAACATTGGAGAAAGGGCACACAGTTCCCTAAAAACAGATGCCTACTGCTATTCAAGGCTCTTGGGAGTTTAAGACACCCGCATGGGTCTGGTGGATACCAGACGGGTCTTACGGAAGACTCTTGGTCCTCCAGATGCTGGATAACAGCTGGAAAACCCTAGAGCATCTCAGATGGCATTAGACACCTATGTTCGGGCAAGTGAATAATGGCCCTTAATCACCATGACCAGCTTGGAGGCAGAGGGAATGACTCTATATTTAAAAAAACACTTTCAAAGCTTTCAAATTGCTCCAACAGACATACATGAGGGTCTGACCATGCCCTCAGTCCAACTGCCATCCCAGCTGGGAAGATGAAGCAACGATCATAGTATTTGCTTACTTACATATTCCCCATAATGTTGAAAAAACAGCTAAAAACACATGGGTACAACCAGAATGGGGAAATCCAAGGACTCTATATGCTTTTGTCCCAGTCTTTGCCTGGAGAGTTTATTATGCATCCTTCACTCTGAAAGACAACTAATTACAAGGAAATCTCAGGCTTGTTTTAAAAAGAAAATACAGTAATAATCCTCAGAAGTGCAGAAGAAACTTTAAAAAGTCAAAATAGAAAGTACGAGAAGGCAAATAAAAAGATCCTACTTTTATTTTTATAAAAGTCTGATGAAGTTCAAGTCGATAATATGCCTGGGATGGGAGGGGAGGGGAAGGCAAAGAGAGGGCTGACTCATGTTTTTTGAACGTTTGGGGTTAGCACCAGTGTGCTTGGCAAATTCTTGTGTGTACTTAATATGTGTGAAGGAAATTATAATTGGTCCATAGATGATTTGTTAACTAAAAATAGGGCTAAAGCTGTAAAAATATTTGTAACATAAAATTTCACCAACTCTTCATCATTCTGTAGTGCTTTTCTCAAAACACATTGCTAACTATGGGGTCTCTAAACACCTCTCCGTGGTAATTTATTTGAGGGCTGATGGCAAAGCTGAAGATGCATTTCAGCACGTTGGGCGAGATCTGCAAAGGCAGTTAAACCAGATGAGGACCTACCAAGCTAATGGAGCAACTCCTTCTCAATCACAACATTGAACTGCCTCACTGACTTCAATGCCTTTACCCTCCCAGTGCCCCTTGTTGGTTTGGAACCTTGCTCTGGTCCTGTATTTGTAAGTGAATGAGCAGCAGCTGAAGTTTGGCTGCCTGTCTGAGCAGCCTGTCCTTGGTGGTTGAAAATGTCCCCAAAGCAAGGAGCTCATCCCAGGATTTGCTAATCACTGTATTACCTTTCCCGCCCTAATTTTGCGTGTTGTTTCCATATTTTGAACATCTTTCTGCCGGCTAGGGTGTCTTAGCCATTCTTCTTCTGAGACAATAGCAAAAAACCTGGTAGTACACCTGTTTTCCATGCACCCCAAATGGGAATGTTTCCAGATGTCCTTAGCAAAATTGCCGTGAGAGAGGAACCTTAAGTGAGTCACCCCTGTGTGGTCCCACTCGTTATACGGCACATCACCTCATTTTCTTGGGTACATGCAGGGAAAGTCTCAGGCTGAACCTGGAATTGATTGAAAGTCCAGTTGAAGTTGGTGGAAATAATCCTTTCTTGACCTTCATGAGCTTTGGCTGGTATCCAGACTCATGATGTTCACACCTCCTTAATGCAACCTCTGGCACTTGAGTCATGTAAAACTGGGTCGGGGAAAATGTCAGGTAATGTAGTGTAAGCAGCCACCCCGGAGGAGACGAGCTGGTCAGCTTTTCCCAGCTCTGCCGTGGCTGAGTGCAGAGTTTATGAAGTGCTCCTTCTCTGAGTGCATCCAAACTGAGCAGTGGCTTTAGCTTTTGCTGTGCCTGAGACCAGAGACCACAGAACATGAGCTGCCACCGACACCTCGACGTTGACCTCAGCCTTACTCACCTCTCTCTCCTCTCTACAAGCCCACCCCCCTCCTCCGCTTCTTCCCCTCCCCAGCCCCAAGACAGCACTGTTGCCGGCTCCAAAAATCTGTCATCCAGAGTTCCTACTCCCTGAAATTATAGGCGATGCTTTGCAAAATGGTGGAGGCCTGCTCAGTGTTATCTCCCTGTCACTGCTCATTTGTCCTTTATTAATAGGTGGATGAACTTGAACAAATCCCACAAATTCCTCTGCTTTCCTCTTTCTGCCTTCCCATCTCATCTCTCTTCTGCTGCTCTGCACCATTCACCTCCCAACCCACTCCCTTCTCCCCCTCCCAGCCCAAGTCCAAAAGCAAGGTTAAAACCAACGTCCTTTCCCCAGGCTGTTAACCAGTCATAAAAGCTTAAGCCTTGTTCACAGCATGCACCTAGAAATGAGAAAGTGTATGTGCCACACACGTGTGCAAATGCACGTGCACGTGTGTGAAAATACAGCCTTCGCATCAAGTTTTGCATCTGGTTGCAGAAGAGGTGGAGAGCTTGGGAGGAAATCTGTCTGGAAATGGGAGCAACTGCAAGTTTTCAGTTCATTTAACTTTTTATTTCAATCTCCACCCCAGCTCTCTGCATTCAGTGATGTATTTTTTCCCTTAGGGAGCAGAGTTTCTGCTGCTCACAGGCACTAGATTGAATTACAGGTCACATCTCTGCTTGGTGTGAAATCAACAGTTACATGGGTCCGTATGAGCTGACCAGCCAATTTTCACTTATTTGGGTAATTATATGTTTATTCCCTCCTCTTATTACCAGGGGATGCCTAGCGTGTTCTGGTTTGAATGGACCTAGGTGACTGATGTCAAAAAAATGGATGTTATCATTTGGAGGAGAGAAGTTGGGATCACAGCTGAACCACAAGCTAGTTGCTATATACATATATCACAGCTATATGGGAAGTCAGCATCCAGTAGTGCTGGAGTCATTGCTTTTTTGAAGTTGGATACCACAGTAAGCAGCAAAGTCTGTCTTAGATGGATCCAGATTGTTTGTTATGACCCTCAGCTTACATTTATGCTTATACTCTAGAACAGGAACAAGTTGTGAAGGAACAACTTCTACATGTACTGATAAACACTCTTACCCTTCAGAACTGCTCGATTCCATGGAAACAGGCTGCTGGAAATGTTTCCTTTCCATGCTAAATCCTAAGGAGCACCCAAGAGTTACTTGCAAGTTTGCTCGTTCATCTGGGCTAATATGGCTAATATGGTCAGTGTTAACAAGCGAATAGCGTGAACAACCAAGTCCCGACATCCAGAGACAGTCCTATAACTTTCCTTTGCTGCCAGTAGAAGTCTGAGATACTCGTAAGCAAAGGTAAAGCTCTGTAAATGATAGCTCCCTCAGTTAAAGTTGTGACTCGTTAATATTCAATGCTAATTGAACAGATTTGGAGAGTCTTTAGACTGAGAATACTTGGACAGTTTATTAGGTAAAAAATGTCAGCTGGGGCTTTCACACATTAGGGTCTTATGTTTGGCCCATTTTTTCAAGAAGCAACGTCACTATTAGCTACCCTCTGTGCATCTGACTTACACAAAATAAGATTTTGTCTTTTTCTTGAGGAAAGAAACATCACCCAGCCATCAGCATCATTGGAGGCAGGACCTCCATAGTCTATAATGGCTAGGCAATGCTGGACTTGTTTTGACATATCCCCATGATTAGAACTAAAAAGACAAGTTTCACTGGAGGTGACCGGAGCTTTTGCTCGCTTTAGCTGATGGAGGAGCTTTGCCTCCCAGCCTGACAGCCAGATTCACCCAGATCTTGGCTATCAGGATTCTCCTGGGTTGTTGGGCTGCTAGTGAAGTCTGGTCAACTTTAAAATAAATATTGCACTGGCTTTCTGGAGATGGTCCCTGGAGGGAAACCCTGATATCTCTTGTTGTAGACCACTGCAAATCAAGGACTCCCACCCATCCAAGGAGATTAGGAGACAAGCTACTGTCAGCTGTGCTAGTGGAATGTAGGAGGCATGCCTTTCTCTGGAAAGAAAACATACTGCAAACACCCTGGATATTTTTTTTTCACTTTCTTTCCAATTTTGTGAGTGTATGAGTGCCGGATTTGTGCCAATTCAGGTCACTGCACACAGCACAGCAGAAAAAACAAAACAAAACCCCTAAGGAACTCAGCACAGCGGAGCAGTCCAGGCTTCAGTAGCTGCAGCAGCAGGTGGGCAATGTTAGCTGGGCTTGGCCGTCTTCAGCTGTTTTGAACATTTGCTGGTAGAAGGAGATGATCAGAGGTCATGTCTGTGTTACAAGGGAGCACTGTTTCCAGTTTGGGATATTAGTCATTAATTAAGAGCAGGTGTTGGTTGTCTAGACAACTATGTGGGATAGCCAGAAAGAAATGGATTTTCAGGTGATTATTGACAAAGTTTGGGAATTAACCACTTAATAACTTTCACTTTACTTTGTTTTAGTTTACAATTTTTAACAATGGGATGTCACCTTTTTCCCAGTGAGTCAATGAATAATTTTATAAACCAGAGCATTATCTTGAGGATCCACCCTGATTCCACATCATGAAATGCAGATCAGACCAGTACCTGGTAGGATTTCACTCCATTTGAGCTTTCGAACAGAAACATTTCACATTAGACTGATCTTGTCTGCATAGTTATGAGCTTTGCTGGGAGGGAAACAGCTGGCATCCATGGGTTTAGAATGAGGCCGGTGAACCCTTGCTCACTTTCCATGCAGGGTTGCACAAAGGTACCGTTAACAGCCACAGGCGGTTAAGAGATAAACACCGCCTAAATCCCATGCTGCTGGGATATTTGCTCATCCGCCTGCTAAATCTTCAGCCTCTTGGAGCTGTAACACCATGTGAGTCCTCGCACCTTCTCTGCTGTGATGTGTGTCTTTGTGTAAGTGTGAAAGTATGGCTATATAGGTGCATGCACATATGTACATGTACACCCATATTTTGCCCTGTATTATTCTAAGCTATCTGCTATTCAAAAGGAAGAGACTACATGACCTCCTGCTTTGGCCATTATATGCTAATTTTGGTGTTCCTACACTTTTACTTTGTTGAATCTGCTTACTTACATGGTGCTTGAAGGCAAATTTGTTTGGAATCTGCACAATGCACTTTCCAGTAGGTTACATTAATGATAGTGCTCTGGATTAATCTAATCTTAAATTTAATTTCCCCTTAGTGGCCTTTGCAGGCTGTCTTAGTATTCTCCTTAAATGGCTTCATAAGGGACATACAAATCTTTTGGCATGAAAGGTGTTTTTTAAGTACAGTACTTGGTTCTGGCTTTCTGCAGTCTTGACTCATGCAGAGCTCCCACTGAGTGGCATCATCCCTTTCCATACGTTGAGGAAGGGGGAAATTCAAACCATGAAGTTTGTCCTGCTCAGCCTGTGAGAGAATGTTATACTTTTGGCATGAATCTGAGCTCACTGGATGGATGTGATGGAGGGCATCAGAAAATCCATTTGGTACTCATTGTTGAATTTATAAGGGGTTAATAACTCATCTGGGTAGAAATCAAATCTTACACTTTGTTTGGGAAGCACTAGCTTAGTCTGAAATTGACTGTTTAATGACCCTGTTTTGGATTTCTGTCTTCTAATCTTAGAACCTTGAAAGGCAGATGTCTCAGTCTAGCCTGATCACAGCAGGCTGTCTTTATACTGCCTCACTAGAAGACGCTTCCCACTGTACCATACACATAAGACCTGCTAGCAAAGACCAAAAGCTACAATAAAAACACAATTGTGAGAGCAGGAGAGAGCACCAATATCCTGTGGCACTGTACTAGACCCAAGCTGGGCTCTCTGTGGAAGGAGTTGAGGCTTCTGACTCACGTGCTTTCTCAGTGGAAATGGTCATTAGTTTGGGTATCCTGGTGACAGTCTCAGAGCTCTTGAAACCTTTGAGTTACCAGTCCCTGTGTAGTGGGAGAGCATCTTTGAGCTAGATCACTCAGTGCTTGCCCTGGGCTCAGGTTCTACAACTATGGCAGCTGTAGAAGACGTGATGCCAGAGAAAACAGATATCTGAGCTGGGCAGGTATGGCTGTCCCTTAGTCATTTTCCTATTTCTTTTTTCTATTACACCGTATGTTAACATTATAAAAGTGTATATTCATTTTCCTTGCATATTTAGACACCTCAAGCACATGGAAGCTGCTAAAAAAATAACTAACTTGTTTTCTTAAACAAGAACAACAATTATTTCAGTTCTTTTGGAATAAAAGTGAAGTTTTCTTCTGTAATTAAGGATCACACTTGAGTTGCATGTGCTTTTTCCAGAGGGACTTAAGCTTATGCTTAACATGCAGCACATTTTCAGATTCTTTGCTAAACGAAGGCTTTGATCTCAATTTTTTCACTTCCCCCTCATCCTTTCTCATCTCTTTTCTCATCTGCTACTTCTAATCTAAGCTTGCCTTATATAAATAAATCCTAAATTGACGTCATTTGTCTGTGGTATGGAACACTGTTTATGTTGAATCAGGTTTGCTGTTTTGTTAGTGTGGAAGGCAACCTGAATGGTCCAGGTGCAGAAGCCCAAAGCTTAGTGGCTTGAAATGAACATGTGGATTGATCCGGTCAAATTCTTGTATTAATCAACTGTACTTCTTAACTGTTCTCCTTCTTTTTTTGTCCCCCCACCGCCTGTTCCTTTGTTAAATGAAAACACTATCTTGATTCATGCAGTATAGATTTGCTTTTGGTCTGACAGAGAACTGAAGTGGGTTTTGCTTGGCAAAGCAAGGTATTGCAAAGGTTGCTGAAAACAGTTTGTGTTCTCTACGTGATTTTTTCCTCTTTTGTTTCTTGCCCTCGCAGGTGAAATAAACATAGATCTATAAATGAGGTGTGTCTAATTTAAACTACTGACTGCTTTATCGGTGACAAATTTGCTGTAACTATTTCCTGAAGATATTTTTTTTCTTTTCCCCACTTACGCTGAGAGTTGGGACATTATTTTTCTATAGAAAGGCCATGTAAAAAGTCCACTTCCAGCTGAAACAGCTCTAGTCTTTGCTAAAATATATATTTGTTTAAATGACTTCTACAGAAAAAAAAAAAAAAATAACAAAAATAACCCCTGAAAAGTACGAGTCCTTGATCAGAATTTGCTTGCTTAGGCTTCATTAACAGCTTTGCCACAAATTTCCTCTGTAACTTGGGCATGTTATGTTACCACTTTACCTTATTTATAAATTGGTGTAAAACATGAAAAACAGTCCCCTTATCTTATTTCTCACCACTGGCCATTCTGCATAGCAGATTTAGTGCATACTTTATCATAGCTATCTGTAGTTGAATGTTACTTAAGGTACAATGCCAGAATAGTGTACACATTTTTATATATATATATATTTATATATATATAAAAGAATCAAGCCTTTAATCTCTTGATGCCTTGATCTATAACGACCATGATAATACTCGCTTTGTCTCTCAGCTCTTTGATGCAGGGGGGTTTCCAGCTCCATCGATTTTGGGAGTCCCTTGCTGAGTGAGGACCTTGTTCTTTGTTGGACCTGCTACAACGTTCACTATTTCCTAAAACACAGCATATGTCTAAACTCGAACTGGTATTGTGAAACCATGTACTTGCCCGTAAGGTAGGGCTCAAACAACTCCTGGACCATTCAGTGTCCAAAAATGAATGGGTCCCTCTTAGAAACTGGCTGTTCAACGTTATATATTATTGCCCCTGGCTAATTTTCTGAAAGCTGCTCAAGCCCTGATGGGAGAACAGAACAATCACTTTCCTTTTTGACTTCTCTGTGACACTCATATTTCACAACCGCAACACAGTTGCTTTCAACCTTTTTGCATATGTGGACGTATGGAAAATTTCCAAAGCTGGGGCATGCCCTGAGCAGAAAATTTATCTCTGTTAACTTGAATCTTTTTGCATACGTGAATGAAAAGCAAAAAGACACATTTGATTTTCTGCAGAATTTACAGGCAGGTTTTGGAAACTGGAAGAATGGTCCTTGATGGAGAAACAAAGGTCTGGTTCTTAGTGGGTGTCAACGCAGATCATTATTACAAAATTATAGTATTATGAAGATGATGTTCTGCACACATCTCTCTCGTAAATTAGACTAACAGGGTGGGCTCAATCTCTTCTCACTTTATATGTACATGGAATAGACTGTGAGACTCCATAACCAATTCTGACAGGAGCCAGGCTGCTGGAAAAAACCCTGCTGAAGTATAAGAAAAGTGTCATTGGAGGAGGAGATATGATGGAGAGCAAATATCTGACCCAAGGGTGGCCACATTGATTCAAGAGTATGACAATGCTGATTGCTTTTTGAAGGCAGCAGTGAAGTGGGTGGGTAGCTCAGAGAGGACTTGATCTGTTGTGAGGTTCTTGGTGCCTTCCACGTTCAGTGAGACTGGTGGGAATGGCTCGGTGTAATGATGGAGCAGCTGTTAACAACGCCTCCATGTGAATTTTGGACAATCATAGAATTTGGTGAATTATTTTCTGCTCTGATGTACATGTCCTGAGATGTCTTTTTTGTAAGGACCAAGAACCTGCGCTCCTCGAAGTGGTTTGAGACTCTCAGACCTGAAGGACCTCAGATAGTTTGTAAACCACGTTACTTGAGCTGGTGTCATGTGGACTTTCTGCTATTCCACCTTCCCTTAACCCAGTCCCCATTTAGCTGAGGGATGTGTGAGTGGTCTTGCAGTCCTCCTTTGTGGTGTTGGACTCTGAAGATCTGCACAGATATAATATAATGACATACCCTAATCTTAGGCTATACCCTAATCCTAATTACAGATATTTATACAAGGGAAGATGGTGGTTGTACAGAAGGTAGCACAGTGACTGGATCCTTGGAATTAGCTGGGTAGTAGTAATTACCGTAACGTGCTGCTGCTGAATTGAATGTGAATTGGCCAAGTCATTAGATTACTTTTAAACCTATTCCTGTACTTTTTCTCCTCCGCTTAAATGTCAGAATATGAAATAATTAAATTATATCAAAACAAGGAAAAGAAAAGCAGCTAAGTAGAAATTATTCTTTTTGCTTCCTATATTTCCTGCTGCTGAAATTAGGATGTCATGTGGGGAGAGAAGTGAAGGAAAGAGATAATTTTTTCTGAGTTATCACCAACTTTAAATTTTTTTTAAAGTAGTTGGGACTATGTGACACAGCTGAAAGTTATTGTGGTGAGGAAGATGCTAAACATCACTTTGCTATGCAGACGATAGAGATTTGGCCTGTGCACATGGTTAAATCCCAGGAGCCTAATGCAAAACCTGAATAATTATGTTAAAGCATACCTGAAAACTATTTGGCCACAGACAAATTCGTATCTCCATGGCTTAGTGTCACAAGGGAAAGCAGTCTTGTCTACTGCCCCAGATTTCTACCTCCTTATGATTTACCTTCCTCACTGGGATGTTATCAAGCCAGCTCTAACTCCTCCCAGATTTCTGCTGATGGAGGTCCCTTTTCCTCTGGTGCTTAGCAGCTTTTCTGGGGAGTGTCTCTGTGCTGTAAGCTGATCCAGGCATCAGGCAGGAGGTTTTAGCCTGCCTGAAGAATTTGGAGGGAGGGTTTCTAAACTTCTTGATGCATAAGCCACGCAAGCATATGGCCATAAATCCTATAAGCTTGGGCACTTAGTGGTGATACAATAGCACTTGATGGACTCCTCTGGATAATGCTGCTGTAATGTAAGGTGGATGCAGCAGGGAAAGACTGGAGCCTCGGGGTCGGATCTGTGGGCTTTGCCGTCTTAGGCAACGTGGCAAATGTCCACCGTACGCAGAGACAGCTCCAGCATGCAGCAATACCTCTGGGCTTATTGAACCCCCCGACACAGAGACACAACGCTCTGCGTCATCTGCCGGGAGGAGTTTCTGGGAGAGGAGGACTGATGTCCTGACAGCAAAGCTGAGAGCTTCCTCCTCACCTCCTCCTCCTCTTATCCCCTGGCTGAGGATGGAGAGCATCTGTTTAGCCTTCTCATTCCTTCCCTGCTCCCCTGAAGCATGACTTATATTAAGGCTCTGGTTTTTGTGTTGGTTGCTGTGTATTCTCCACGAGCATCAGGGCCCTGAAATGCCAGCCCTTGTGCCAACAAGAAGATATTAGAAAGGATTTTTCTGATTTGCTTCTATCTGATTACAAGCTAATTGTGACGTTTCCTACTGGGGCTCACTGAGTAGTGCCACCCCCTTCCTTCCCTCTCGTATGTCCCGGGGATGAAGGGGCTAATCCTTTACATTAACCAGCCCATTAACTATTGTGCCTGTAAAAACACCCAGCCTGTCACAATTACTTCTGGCTCTGTTCCCTCCTGCCCATCAACTTGATCGAAGATAATGTGTAACGGGATAGCTCAGCGCTGCATGCTGTTGACACTAGGAAGAAAGATCCCAGGGCTGAAGTGCCACTCAGGTTACAGATGAGCTGGAAAATCCACCCACTCATGAGGGTGGTGACAGCTTTGTATACAAACTCTTGCTGCCCGTGATACCGGGATTGCAGAGGCTGAAAGTCTGCAAGTGCTTAACAGACAGGACTTTGACGAGAACCAACAGGGAGAGGGGCTGGGTGGATGTAGCTGGAGGTCAGATGGGTCATCTCTTTTTAAACCTTGATGCTGTAGCATAAGTGGAATAAGTTATCGGCTTAAGATAAATCAAACGAGGATATCTGCTTACTGCGCAGCTCATCCTTTTTGTCAGTCAGCATAAAGGGGAGATCGAGGAGCTGAACGCACAGCTACACTGTTGTGGCCGTAGGTTGCTCTTGCATGCTTGTGCACGTCAGGCTGCGGTTGGATGAATTCCTGCAAACCATGACTGAGATGCCTGGCAGGCTGCTGCGGTGGCTACGGCATTGAAACCAAGCAGAGTCACAGCCGGGAGCCCTGCTTCGTCCTCTTGGTTCTGACATGAACACTATATATGCCACTGCTATGTCTGGTATCGGTAATTCTATAAATGCTCTAAGGTAGGACTTAAATATTGACCTTTTTTTTTTTTTTTTTGCCCCAAAGAAGGGTTTGGGTTTTTTTTTTTTTTTTTTTTTTTTTTTTTTTTTTTTTTTTTTTTTTTTTTTTTTTTTTTTTTTTTTTTTTTTTTTTTTTTTTTTTTTTTTTTTTTTTTTTTTTTTTTTTTTTTTTTTTTTTTTTTTTTTTTTTTTTTTTTTTTTTTTTTTTTTTTTTTTTTTTTTTTTTTTTTTTTTTTTTTTTTTTTTTTTTTTTTTTTTTTTTTTTTTTTTTTTTTTTTTTTTTTTTTTTTTTTTTTTTTTTTTTTTTTTTTTTTTTTTTTTTTTTTTTTTTTTTTTTTTTTTTTTTTTTTTTTTTTTTTTTTTTTTTTTTTTTTTTTTTTTTTTTTTTTTTTTTTTTTTTTTTTTTTTTTTTTTTTTTTTTTTTTTTTTTTTTTTTTTTTTTTTTTTTTTTTTTTTTTTTTTTTTTTTTTTTTTTTTTTTTTTTTTTTTTTTTTTTTTTTTTTTTTTTTTTTTTTTTTTTTTTTTTTTTTTTTTTTTTTTTTTTTTTTTTTTTTTTTTTTTTTTTTTTTTTTTTTTTTTTTTTTTTTTTTTTTTTTTTTTTTTTGGTTGTTTGGTTGTTGTTTGTTTTGTTTTGTTTTGTTTTTCACTGGAAAGGCTAAAATGTCAGCTTCCAACCTAGGGTAGCCCAGCCCAATGCATAATATTTCAGTTTTATCAGCTGGCACAAAGTGGTCTGTTTCAAATCATTTTTGACAGCATATTAAACTGCATTTCTATCTCAGTTTGAAATTCCCCTGCCCATTGGACCACTCCCTTTCTCCAGAAAGCAATATGCTTTTCTCCAACTGAAAACAACATAAAACAGGTGAGTGGGTGAATCACTGGGACGTGAGCTGGGTTAGAGGAGAAAAAGAGAGACTAGGATTTTCAGAATATAGTACCAAACAAAGGAACAGTTTGATTTTCATTTGATCTGAGAATACCCATCACATCCAGGTTTGATAAACTGAAATGCAACAGTGCATCTTCAGTAGTAATAAAACATCTTGTTTCAAGTAAAAACAACCACGTTTTTCAGACCTGATGTTCTGTGAAAAGGTTCCAAACGTCCACGATTTCATTTTGGGATGAAAACAACGGCTGGAAAGCCAGTATTTTCTTGAAGGACAGAAATCCTGCAGTTCACGCCTCTAACATTTATTTACCAGCTGGCATAGGAAGACTTCATTATTGGCTGGGACTTTCCATGAAAGTGTAGCAGTAACATAAAATAAAGGTTTCTGAAAACTCTGGGCTGAGCGTGCTTTCCTAAGAGGGATGCAATATGCTGGGACTAGATGTTGGTTTTAGAGTAGAAGCTCACAGAGAAAGATTATCCATATTTGGATGGAAGAAGTACACTGAAACTGGTTTTATATTTTTTTCATGCAAAGTCCTTCACAGCTGATGTTGCATAATGCAGCTACTCTTACTAACACAAAGAAGGGGGTAACAGAAAAGTGTTTGTCACTGGGATTTTGGAGACTGCACCAGCCAAGAAAGGCCATTTCCATTGATTTTTGGGGTCCCCAAAACCTTTGAGACATCTTTATAATGCAGCAATCCTGTCACACTGTGCTGAGATTAAAGGAAATTCTGCAAACTAGTAGTCATAATACCAGCATGGATGATGTTAATGGCTTCAAGATGACTTAATAGTCCTAATAATAATTGTTGGGCTGAGGCAGGATGAAAAATAGAGTTCAGCCAGTCAGAGTGAGTTTATGACGCCATGAATGCTGCTTGACCTCAGAGGGATGATTCTGCCAGAATCTCCCATTTCCAGGGTCAACTTAGGAAGAAAGTAAAACTCAGAGCACATTTTGAAAAGAACAGCTCATCACTTACATGTCCTGGTCAATAACTTCTCACTTAATAAAGTCAGGTTCAGATGACTGAGACTGTGGAGTCTAAACCAGATTCTGTCCTCTGTGCCTAAAGAAGGTGAAAACCCTGGATTTCAGCTGATACCTTTTCTGCACAGCTTTCTCCATTCTCAGTGGCAGGCATGTTCTGGATGAAAATCCTAAGGAGCATTTGCAAACAAGGGAGCAAAAGCAATGAGAAAACCCTAGTAACTCAACAGAGGCAAGTAGCTTTCTGGATAAAAAGAATATATAGGAAATAAAATTATGTAGCCTCTGCTTTTTTAAGCACTTTTGGAGGCCTCTAGGAAATGACACTGGGCTGCCATCTATTCAGTTAGCACACCCAGCCTTGACTTAGAGAGTAGAGAAACTGTTGTGACTCTAGATGTGGTAGATGGGGCTTGAATTTGTGTTGAGATCCAAGCTTCTCCAAAAGTCCAGAAATTGTATAATTGTTGCACAATGGATACCCCCCATTGATAATTATGTTAAATCCTTTTTTTTAAACAATGCATATACAAATAAAAGGGACTGACAGTAGACATATGATTACCTAAACCAAGATGTGTCTTTTTAGTAACTTGTAACTTTATGTCAAGAGCAGGAGCACTATTTTCTCACTCCTGCCTCATCACCCGTGAACAGCTAATGGTTCGTGATATGATGACAAACACTTCTTTTCAGTGATTTGGATGCGAACCAACTGCTCAAGTGAAGTATACTTTAGAACCCAAGCAAAAACTTGCTGGTCCTGTTTCAAAGAAAAGTTTGCCTACCAAGGAACTTGTCTGTTATTCGCCTTTCAGGTTTTAGTTTTTCCTCAGCTCTGTGTGTCTAATCTAATAAAAACCACTGCCTCTCCCTGCAATCTTTACTGATTGCATTGCTGCAGCAAGATTGTCTTTCCACAAAAGGGCACAGATGCTGCAAGGCTCCGTGATGAAACATCTGGAAGTTAGTCAGCAAACCTTGCAAGCAAGACGCACATGGCTGATTTCAGCACCTTGCTTTCCTCTGTAATGTGTGGTGAGGAGAATTAAGCTCCTAGAATGAACTTCCCAAAGCCAGAATTGCAGGTGATGAGATATCTACCCTTATCAGATGGAAACAATAAAGGAAGGAATGCTGGGATGTCACTGGTGCTGGTTTAGGGCTATAACTAGTGAAAAATACAGATCACAAAACATTTTCCTGCTCTGAGAAGCTTTCTGGAAGATTTTTGCAAAGGGTATTTTAGACACCAGAAGCCTTGACCAGAGACCGCTAACCACTAGATTATACAACCAGACTCCACTTTGCTGCCTGTTCTTCAAGCTCCATGAATCTTGCAAGATTGATGCAACATTAGCAGGAGGGAAGAGGTGCATTCACTTCCAGACTGCATCCCATCTTTTACAGTGCTTTTCCAGCCTGTGTGGACAGTAGTCCACAAGTTTGACGTTAGTCATGGGAGTTTGTTGACTGCTACAATGGTCTTTGAAAACAGCTTGATCCAAGTGAGTTGGCCACTACCTGAGGAGGTACCTCCTCTGGGGAGGGAAGTGCTGATATGTCTCTTTTCTTGCCTTAAGGAGGAAAATACGTAGTGATCAGTTAGTTAATATCTGCTGTTATCACTTGCTATTTATAATTTAGTGACCTAAGGACACTGGGCAGTACATGCATCAGTCATAATGCCAATTTAGCTTCAGAGACCTCAGTGTGCAAGGTTAGGAAAAGGAGGAGTGTGCATATGCGTGTGTGTGTGATGAGGGGGATGGATTTGGAAAAATGAAATAACACAGAAAGCAGCAGCATTGCATTAAAAGCCCTTCAGCCTGGAGTCTCCAGAACCATGAAACCTTTTGCTTTTTAGCTGCTGGAATTTTACTTTATTGTTGTTCGTTTCTATTCCTTTAATAAGGAATCCTGAGTTGAACTCCTTGCATGCTTACTGCACTCTGCCTTTGGCTGGCTTACTCAGGCTTTCCCTTGCAAACCCTGGAGTGAATGTTTAATCCCCTGGACTGGAGTTAGAGAAACTCTGGAGCAGCTCGTTCATTCACTGGCTAGGCTGCACTTCTACACTGCGGTGGCGGGGACAGCCTACATGTGTTCCTGGACTCAGCAAGCTATCTGTTTCACCGGCTGGTCCGAGCCGTGTGCTCCCTGCATTCCTTTGGCCGCAGGGGCCACGATCTTACCACTCAACTTATACACTGAAATGCCCTGGCAAAGCCAACCATGATTTTGTCATTAAACTTCGATGCCGCCTTTCTTGACCCTCCCTTCCTCCCCTTTCCTGCCTTGAGTCTATGCTTGTAAAACCGGCAATGAGTCTACCACAGAAATCATTAACCCAATGAGGTAGGGAGGTCTGTACGCATACGTTGCTGACATGGGCTTTCATCAGTGTGTTTGCATGGCTTTGCTATCCTGGGCTTCCCCCTCAAGGGCTCGGGATTGAGCGGTGGTAGATGCAGGCAAGGACTTCACCTGATGAAAAGTAGGATTTGGTGGTTCCGGTAAGCATTGGCTCTGAGTGAAGACAGAAAGCCGGTGGGGAAGCACCAGGGTGAGGAAGGAATTTCTGCCACAGCATGATGTTAGGTTTGTGATTCAATACAATCAACGTGTGGTATTTTTCTTTTTTTTTCTGTCTTGGAAGAATATGGATGTGGTTACCCTACAACGGAGAGTGAGATCACTCTGCAGAGCCAAGGGCAAACTGTGAGAGAGCTCCATCCTGCCACAGCAAGGAAAGCAGCAGATCAGAGACTTACAGCATGACTGCAACCAAGCTCAGGATTGCTCAAAAAAATGCATCACACTTGTACGCTAGAGCCAACAAAACCTAAGGAGCCTAAGGAGCAGGTAGACACCCTGTCCTCTAAAGCCAAGGTACTGGTGATGGATATGTATAGAAAAGCTATGGAGGAGATGTTGCCTCAGACATTACTTTAATCATCCATACTTACCCAGAGCACCTAGAGTTTTGGTGTAGTTTAAACCATCTAGAACATTACCTCATAGTATGGTGGCTTTACAGAACCATCAGGTTTACTTTTCTATAAGGGTGTTTACTTGTGGCTTGAAGCTTTCCAAAAAGATTGTTTCTGCGTTGAAAATGGAATTTATCCCCTCCTCCCCTCACCAAAAAAAAAAAAAAAAGTTCCAGAAAAAAATGTGTCTGTTAGCAGACTGCATTTTGCAAACATATGTGTGTGTCTGTACATATGCAAATGTAGCATTTTGTAGGATGGAAACATTCTGTCTTAATCTTTTCAGAAAAGAAAATGATGATTTTTCACATTGTCGTGACTTTTCATTTTGAAGATTGTTTTATATGCTGTAATAGTCATTATAAATCTTTAAATTTTTATAATAGACTATATCTATTTCATACATGTGAATTTTTTATTTTAATCTAAATTGTTTTGTCTTCTTCCCCAAAAAAGTAATTCTCAGATTATTTTGATATCGTTGACAGTGATTTTCACTTTGAATATTTTGAACTATTTTAGAAAAGAAAAGTTCAGGTTCTTATGCAGACTTAGAAGCACCTCAGATGTAGACAAAATATATGCCACTTTTCTGCTAATGGTGACCGTCAAAACCTCAGTAACAGCTGAGTGGAAATTACACCACATGATCTAAGAATGTGCACTTTTGCCACATGTGCACAATAAAAGCCTTATGTAAATACTGCTGATATCAAACCTATGAGCTATGAGGTCTTTCTAACTCTCAGCAACATGAAGTAGTAGAGTCAATGGCTGGGAATTGCTCCATTCTACAGAAAAAATAAGCAATGGGAAGTAAGCTTTTACTTACTGCTACAACATTACCCAGAGCTGTAGGATCTACAGAGTAAGGTGACAGGTATGGAGAAGGAGCAGAGTCACACAAAGTTGTGGCATATGGAAATCCTGGTCTAGCTAAGGGACCAGAAGCAAGATGATCATCTAAACATGGCTTTCTACCTGGGTGAACTTCTGCATTGTATCATGAAGACATCTCCCAGCTTCCATGCTGAAGAACAGCAGAATAAGGACTCAAGGTCAACAAAGGATCCACTTGATCATGTCTGAATACTTTTTTGTGCCTTCTGGGACATGCCATACTGTGGAAAAAAGGCTCAGTGTCTAATGACTCTGGAACACTGCATTGTGTTTATTAAGGAAGAGAAATTACCATGGATGTCAGGAGTGTGGCACTGCAATAGGAGATGTGTGGTGGATGTAGCTAAAAGGGCATAGAGAATATGGTAGGTAGGGAACAAAGGATGAGGATGCTTGAAGGGAGGTGAAGATCATTTATAACGTAGATGTGCGTGTCTGAGCAAGACACACTGAAGTCTTTTATAATGAACAACTAGTCAACACAACAGGTAGCATCTACAGTGCAATTTATCCCTAAAAATAGATCACATGAATCATGCTCTGAAAATACCTTTCTCTCCAAGACAATAAAAACAGTTGAGGGAGACCAATTCAAATGGAGATGTAAGCACTGAAAATGAAGGGAGGTAAGCTCTTATTCTCACATTTCTCCTGGTGTGGTGGGTTAGCCCTGGCTGGAGGCCAGGTGCCCACCAAAGCTGCTCTATCCCTCCTTTTTCTCAGCTGGACAGGGGGAGAGAAAATATGATGAGAGGCTCACGGCTTGAGATAAGGACAGGGAGAGATCGTTCACCAGTTACCGTCATGGGCAAAACAGACTCAGCTCTGATGGGTGACAGTTACTTGTTTCACTGAAAATTTCTGTCTGAGACACAAATGCGTGATTTTTGCAAGCAAATAAAATCCCATCCAACATCTTCTATTACTACTTGTGGTACTTACTGCTCATGAGAAGAGACTTGACCATGAAAGCTCCCATAAAAAGCGACATTATGGGCCAGATTAGTGACTGGTATAAAGTGAAATCTCCAGAGAGATGCTGATTCACTCAAAACTGAGGATATATCCTTCTATTTTCTGCTTGGAAAATTGGACAAACAACGATGTACGTGAAGGCCCAGCCCTGTCTGGAAATGCCATCTGGTAAAGGTACGGTGGTGCACATGGCCATAGTTCAGTGGGTAATCGCAACCACACAGTGATTACTGAAGGGAAAAAAATGGCCTTCCCTTTGCAAGGATCTTCTGTTGAGTTTTGAAACTGCTTCTCTCTCGTGTGTCTCGGGAGGAAAATGACTGTGAAAGAAAACATTCATGGGTACATCTGTTTGTCGGTCTTTTCAGGTAAACAGGGATCTCCTGGTTTTTCATGTGTAGCACATTTCCAAACAATTTAACAGCAGCCAAGCCTGTTTGTGGAAACCGTGCTTGTTTTTCTACCACTTCTCCCCAGAAGCACTCACAAATCCTGATTTCCCGAGCTGCCACGGCCGTGATCCTGGATTGCAGCACTGCTAAGCCTCCTGTTTGTATCAGCACCTGACTGGGAGCCCAGGCAGCCAGAAAGCTTTCCTCCGTCTGCAGATCTGAGCACACAACGGGTACGGGCTGAGCAGTGACCGGGTCCTCCTAGCATCCCCTTTCCTATCCCCTGACCACCGTTGGTACAGGATTTGCCTCTTTTCCTCCTAGCAGCAATGTACAGGGTTGCACCGTCCCGCGGTGAGCTATCCCGTAAACAACAACAAAATGAGCTTATAACTTTAAGCCTCCAAATGAAATAAGAAGCTAATTTGCCCCATCGCAGTGCTTGCCATCTGTAAGAATTAGTCCCAGGGGGAAATGAATAGAGCCATTATTCCTACTGTGCTCTTGGCTGTGTAATTCCTACAGTGGTGAAACAGTAGACAGCGAGAGGAAAAACATAATACTTGTGTGACCAGCCTGCCATTGGCTAAACGAGGTTGTATGTATCTTGTTCGTGAAATGAAGAGTCGGGCAGACAGCTTAAGGGGTGACAGACTTCAACGTCCAAAATGCTTCTTAGGCACCAAGTAATTAAAGCACTGTGCAGAACGGATAACAGAGCTAGGAGGCAAGTTAAAGGTTCATTTATTGATGTCTGAGGCTTGTGAATGACTCCGCTACAAACCATGGAAAATATCAGCCTCCGACTGCAATTATATTTATGCTCCCTTAGAAAATCTGTCGCTCCCTTTCTATGTCTCCTGTGTACTCCTTTTGTTAGAGATGATGTTAAAAGCGAAGCATGACGGCCCGTTAACCCTCGCTGGTCGATCCGAGCAGCTTTGCTCTTGCCAGGGGAGGCTGGATTCCCCCCTGGTGGAAACTGGCCCGAGTCCCGTTTTATACTACGTGAGGATGTGGCCTCTAGTTTTTCAGCTGAGCTGAGCCCAAGCCATGAAGTAAAAGGTTCATAAAGTAAGATTTTCCAGTCTTAAGTAAACGTTACTTTATCTGAGAGGAATGAACAAGAATGAGCGCAAGCACAAGGAGCAGGAGAGCAATGTGTGAGTCTCCTCTCTGGGGTGAAAAATGGTCCCAGGAAGAAAATGGATTGTGTTGCTGAGCACAACGAAGCAAATTCTGCCTCCTGGAAAGGTAAATGTTATATCCAAGAGAGCAGCTAGGAACTCAGCTGCAATCAAAGCTTGCTATCCAAACAAACAGAAATGCCTTTATCTCTTATTTCTATGTTGAGGAGTGAGGCATAGTTACAGTAATTCGTAACATGTGTTAAAGACCTGCCCATTATTGTACAAGAAATTCCAGTTCAGGGACTTTGCCCCCAGACTACTTGGTTTTCTTTGTCCCACTTACTTCGATGGTTTTCAGACTTTGCCAATGAAGAAATAAGTGACCCTACTCATGACAGGACCTTCCTGATTTGGATTAGGTGCACCAGTTTTGCATTCAAAACAGAGAATCATCGAACCTGGGAATGTCACCCTTTCAGCTGATAGAAAGGCTGCTGTAGTAGAAGTTATGGAGTCAAATGTGAGGGCTAAGTGATTCTGCACGATAAGCAGCTTTTCTTGTGCAGCCCAGCACCGCTCAGTGCAGGCACTGGTTCCTGCCAACTTTTTGCTGCAGACATGACTTTCATCATTTATGATTTTTTTCTCTGTTTAGAGGCACCCTGTTGCTGTTCAAAGATGACAACATCTCCATTGAAGCAGCTGACCTGTCCTACTACTTCTGTTTGTCCCTTTCCTTGCTGTTCCTTTTGGCTTTGTACCTTATTCTGGTACAACTGGAACTGTCCCTCTCTCCTCCCTTCCCATCTCCCTAAATCAAAGCCTTTCAGCATCATGCGTTTATTGTAATCTTCCTTTCCCAACACAAACCCTGAACCTCTGTGCACCATGCCCTTGGAATTTGCTGTGATATTGGCCTTTTTTTCCTTTTCATTTCAGAAAAAGCACTGGGAGTATCGAATCATGTCAGCCACCTTGAGGATCTGAGCAAGAAGATGCAACAGAGACTGTGTGTCCTTAATTGCTTCACCCCACCATGCCTCATTTCATTCACCTCCCATTCTCCTAGTTTATCTATTTGCATTGTCTTTAGAAGTTCCTCATCTTGGAGACTTTGTTTTATTATGGGTTCTTTTTTTTTTTTTTTTAGCCAAATGTGCACCCGTTTTACACAGGACCTCTCAGTAATTCTGTAACACAAATTGCAATACACCTGAGGGCTTGCAAAAGATAAAAAAAGAGTATCTCTGACCGAGGGCATGCCAGCTACCAAGCCCATGATGGCTTTCTGGTGGACAAAGCAGACAGGCTGAGCATTAGTATGTCCTGAATATACAGTGGAGTTTGAATATGATTTTGAGATCGAACACCTTGGACTCTGAATTAAAGAGGAGCACAGAATTTGCACTGAAAATGTGGAATAGGGGCACCAGGCAGGAAATTAGCAACCCTTGCTGTGTTTTACTGAGCCACAGCACATTTTGACATTTTCTTTTTAACCTCTGGTGAGAAAGAGAATTTGAATCACAGTGGAAATGGATCTGCAGGGTTATGGCTCCTCAGAAGAGGGCCTTATAGGGTAGAGTCCAAATCACCTGCCTACTCAAATCTTTTCCTGCTCTAAAGAGCAGCAGAAGAAATATCTGTGATGCAGAAACGGCTTCTCAGGCATGGTAGGCAGGTTCAGTAGGCTTTGCAAGCTTAACAGCTGCTCTCGCATCACTTGGATCTTAGTGTCCAAGAGGCGAGGTGGTGGTGTTCTGCATGAGTGGTCTGGGAGGGGAGAGAGCAGATTTAACATCTCCTCCAAGACCAGAAACTCTAACAGCTTTAGTTCCTTAAAAAGGAAGCCTTAGCCAAATTAATTGGGAGCTGGTAAGGGGTGTTTGAGGGGTATATTGGATGTCTGGAGAAAGAAAAAGTATTGTGTTACTGACTGAAGAAAAGTACTTTGCAGCCAATTTGCACAGTTTGAGCTCGTTGCCATGGTGTTCCTGCAGGAGTGGGAGTAGATAGGAACTTGCTGTGGGATTTGCAAGTGCTGAAGCCCTGAGGTCTCTTTCTCCATCCACCCCACAAACTCATCCAGCTATTAATTGTATAGGGGAAGCTTACCAGATCCACTAATGGTGATCCTATAGTTTACTGGGAAGGAACCAAGACAAAAGCTATTATAAAAGGCAACACCAGTCATATTGGTTCCATGCTCGCAGGCAAAATCGCATGGATGTGCATATGCACACGCAGAGGAAAAACGGAGGCTGGATTGCCCTGAGCTGCCATTACGTTAACAAGATGGCTACCCGCAAACCTGTGACCCAAAGTCATATGTTCCTACTGGGAATATCATAGCACAAAACATTACGTCAGCCCCACACAGTTCTCTAAGAACAGCACTGCCTTTCCGCTCTGCACTATATATTCCTCCCTTTCGTCTCTTGGAGAATTACCAGAACCGCTAGTTCTAGGCACGGAAAGCTGCCTCCGGATCCTAAAGCCAGCTAACACATCCCACAGAACATTTGTGTTTAGATGGGTGGACAGCATCATAGGTCAAGGAAGTCTGTCTTGTATTGCCCTCTCTGTGCCAATCTGACGTGGTGATGGTGACCTTCTCAGGTCCCTGGACCAGGTCCATTACCACAGTAATGAGACGAAAAGGAGGTTGAGGCAAATGAAAGCTAGGTGTGGAGAAAGCTTCCTGCAAGAGAGAAGTTGTTCAATTAAGGTGGCAGAAATGTCGCCAGAGGTGTGATGTAGGCAGGGCTCTATTGCCTGTGTTATTTAAAAACAGACTGAGCACAGCATGAATAATCATAAGGTTGATGGTGTCAGAGAAAGGGAACCTTGCACCAGCCCTTTGGAGAGATGGGATCCATTCACCCTGAAGAAGGCCTTACCCTGATCTGTACAGTTTTCCCAGGGGAAGGGTACGGGTCCACCCAGCCCATGCATGTCTCAGGATCAGTCTCCTGGGCTACCTTGCTGCTGAGTGACAGCATATTTTTCCTGTCTCAGACCTCTTTTTGACAAACCCTTGCCAAACGCTTACTTATGACCCAGCAACCACAGTCAGATTCAAAATGTGCGATAAAATGCTTTGCTGAATCAGGACTTGGATCTTGTTTAATTAACATCCACATGCTGTTTGCAGTTGCCATTAGGTCTAGATGCAGATATTGTGAAACCATGCTTATAACTCTGATGCTCTTGGCATCACCCTGGCTTCCCTCCCTGAGGACTGAAGCCAGGGGACAATGGAAAAAGTGTCTACTTCCACTCCTCAGGAGAAAGTTTTCCTTTCCATGGTGGACTTCTGTATCTCATATATGAAGAATGGATTATATTCCAACCACCTATTAAGATGCCTAAAATGGATGAAGATGCCCCAGATGGTATTATTTCATTGCGTGACAGTGATGAATAATTCAGTCCACCCACTCTCAAGACTCCTAGATGCTGCCCCTGGGTCTATGGAATGAAGCAGTAAGGACAAAAGAATTAGGCTCCACGAGTAGGTAGTCAAAAGACAGTCCCATCTTCTCTCCATTCACTGGGAAAGGAGCCAGCCTCTGGTAGCCCTTGCTGCTGGGTAGTTTGGATTCTCATCACCCTTTTCGTTACCAGATTAGGAGCCAGTATCTATGAAATGCACCACAGTGAACTGAAAGAGTATTGCCCTTGGGGGAAGCTTCTCTGCCACCTCTGAATTTCTCTTTCTGACTGATGAGGGTGGTGAAGCTTGTCAGCCAGCACAGATAGAAAATCAACCATTAGACACCCCGTGATTAGGGGCCCTCTCATTATTTTAATTTTGGTTTTGCAGTGAGACAAGCTGGCAGCCTTGCGCTGTGCTTGGCACTGCAGAATAGTTTAATAATCACCTAATAAAACTTTTCATCTGGCTTCCCACATCCCCTCCCTTTCCCAGATCCCTGCCCTTCCCTGCACTCTCTATCAAGGATACATGGCCTTGCGTAACACGCATCACTGCAGTAGCAACCTTCTTCTCACTTGCTGATGCTACAGCTATTCAGGTGTTTGAAGATATCATAATAATTTCACTCTCTTTAATCCAGTTGCAGCCAAAGCTGTCATTTGTAGCCTGTCTCCACGAATTTCTCCCCATTCTGTGGGGTTCCTGGTTGTGTCCAAGACTAAAGGAGAATCTGGATCTAGATTTTGTGTTTGTTTGGTCTACAGCACTATGGAGTAGTTCAGTATGAGTGGTCCTTATACTGAGATGGCTCAAGGTGTCTTCATAATCTTGACTGTTCCTGGTGGTGATGCTCCCATGAAAACGTGAACTTCACAGCCTGTATTTTTCCAATGAAGGAATGAAAATAAGATTTCGGGCAACAGATGTTAGAGTACCCAGTAAAATAAATCATTCTCCTCCAAGAGGATTCTGAATCTTTTTTGTAAACATTTTTCATCTAGTAGGGTTCTGATTGAACTAAGTGTAGATTATGACCTTGAACAAAAATCACGAATTTTGTGGCCTGGAATGCAGATCAACAAGATCATGGGCTGACCCAAGTCAAGGTGACTGCAGTCGTCTTTTACACGCTACAGGTTCCTTTTTGTTTCTTGCACTGTTAATGTCAAACAGCAGCCTAAGGATCTGTCCATTCAGAGAAACAGGCTAGCTGAAAAATTAACAATTTTTTAAAAAGGTGGAAGTTGAACTGTAGATGTGCTATAACTGTCAATCCTTTACAAAAACTGCAGCTGAGCAGCAGGAGACAAGACTGCTTGTTTGTTTTGTATCAGGTGCTACCCTTCGGGCCAAATAGAGGAAATGGAAATTATAACCCTTCTGACAGCAGCAAGGCCTCCCTTGGAGACCTTGGAAAAAGACATTTATGGAGGGCAGAGAGAGGGTGAGATGCAGACGTGGACAGAATGGAGCCTGCAGAGAGAGCAGAGACCTGACTGAGAAGACTGGTGAACACGAGTGCAGGTTTCCAGCGTGACAAAGACAAATTCCTAGAGTGCCAATGAGTACTCTGTGGACTGGTTTGCAATCCAGGATGCTGCTGACAATTGCTGGAGTGAAAGCAAGCCTGTGCATAGGAATTCATCAGGCAAGTGGGACCAGAAAAGACAGGTGGAGAAACTTGTTTGCAGCCCTTTTTGTTTCCAATCTCACCCGGTCTGAGTTTTCCCTTCTTAAAACCAGAATGAGTAGTTAATTCTTTTTCATGTTCTGAGCTGTTTGGGTGGAGACTCCTTTAGGTGACTTTGGAGAGAATGGATGGCACAGGACAGGGGTGAATGGGACTGAATCCTTTATGAACAGTGCTGGTTTAAAGCGTTAATCAATCCACAGCCTGATGCCACTGCTTGAGAATATGCTAAAACCGACTTCAGGGCTCCTAGAACTGAACAAAAAATGCTGCGGTTTACTGACTCCAAAAAATGAATGCACTGAATTAATTCAAACACTTTCCCACATTTTACTGATCCTAAAGTGGATATATTCACTAGATTATATGGATCATGTCCTAAGAAGATTTTTTTTTCCTGTTGAATCTGAGAAGAGCTGAGGGTTACAAGCTCAGGCTGCCTTCTGCACTGTAGACGTCTGTATTTCACTTGAATCCCATTGAATACAGTTCAAGTCCTGAAATACCTGTGTGGATATTGCAACAAATGTGTGTGGTTCGAATTCAGCAATTGAGTTTGATAGCATTACTCATGCTCTGAAAGCAGAGCAAGTGTGCAAGGGTTTTGCTGACCAGGGAACTCTCCTGATGCTGTGTATCCTCCCTGGCAAAGTGAAGTCAGTAAGATGGATACCATGTGTAGCATCTTATTTATGAAACGTGCTGTTGAGTGGTGGAAAGTAAGTTAAAGATAACTTTGACCACGCCATTTTGGGCAAATATTCTCAGTGTTGTGCAAAGTGTACCAAGTCTCCAATGAACAGGCAGGCAGAAGGACGTGGATTTGATCCATTTTTCAGAATGACTCCAGCTGTTCCCAGCTTTGGAATAATCTTTGACTGAAAAATGAGTTTGTTGCCAATTGATGGAATAGCACCAGTTTTGATGGACAGTGGGGTTTCACTAAGAGGAATCTTATCCAACCTATGCCCTGGGCTGACCTTGCTTGGTTTGTGAAATTAGAGAGGATCCCAGACCTAGGTGGCCCAGCATGTTCATGTGCACTTGAGGAACACCAGCAGGCAGATAAGCTGGGTAAATGTCTAATAAGGCAAAGTTTCCTGCTCTGTTATTGTTATAAACATATCTGTAGGATCCTTTTTTTTAAGAGGTCATTTTGATTTGTTTCCCATGTGCTTTTTTAAAAGTCAGTGTTTGGCATCTGATACCTCGTGCAATGTATAATCCCTATGGTCCAAAGAGCTTTAGAGCGCCAGGAAATCCAGAATCTTGGCATGAATATGGGGCCAGCTCCCATAACACATGGCTGCATGACTTTTCTCTGTTTGTGGTATCTTTGTGACACCACGGTACGCGGTGTACTCAGAAATCAGCTGTGGGGCTTGCCTCAGAGACCCTGTGAGAGAATCCCCCCGCCCCTCCCATCTAGTGCAACTTGTAGGAGCCCCAAACAAAGAAGGCTTGTTCTTTCAAAAGAAATAAATGATGCCTGGAAAGAATATAACACAGAACCTTGCCCCCCTGAGGGGAGGGGAAGAGAGGTGGTGGCCAAAGGAGTGATTGATTGACCGCAACCCTTTGACACCTAAATGCATGCTCTACGGTGGTATGTGTGCGCATTGATGCACTGTGCAGAGAGACAGGCAGCCCTGGAGGGTCAGCCCCATGCAGATTGTGGATCCAGGGGTAAATTGCATTTATTATGCAATTTCACTTACATGAGCTCACTAATCCATCTTCCCTAGACTGACAAGCCCTCTTACATCTCCAGCTCTGAGCAGCACATTAGCTGGGGAAATATTTAAGTTACTACTCTTTCCTCTCAGCTTTCCCAGATAAAATCCTCTCCACATTTTCCTCCCCAGAGTGACCTGAAGCTCAGGATGGGATACACAGTTTTTGCACAAATGATATCCGTGTGTGAGTAATAGCTGCACCACACAGGTAGCACTGAGCAGGATTGCTTTTGTTTTAAGGACTACAGACATGGTGCATGCATTTAAATAGTTTAAATTAAATCCTCTCCCTCTTTGGGGGGGAGGATGAAATATTTCCATTAGTTGATCAAATGTTATCTCCTGTTCTAAAGCAGTGATAAATTCAACTGACAATATTCAGTGATCTGGTAGGACCAGACAATGGCAAATGAGCTTTGGACAAGTGGAAGAACTTCTGGTTCCGATCAGATGAGGATCTGATCCCTGAAAGTTTCTACTGAATGCTAACTGTGAAGGAACCTACCTCAGAAGAGCCTGGTCCCTGTGGATACCACTGTGAGTCCCCACATGTACTCCTTGACAGACCTAGAACACCTCTAAAATACTCAATGGCATCATACTGCAGTCCATTTGCACACACGTACCAGCATTTCACAAAAACAACACAAAAAAGTCAACAGCTTTGATCTGTGTTTGAGAATTTTTTATCTCTCTAAAAATATTATTAATTTCTACATGTTCCCCCTGCCATTTATTCCTTCATGAGCCTTACAGAGCTAGCATCCCAGACTGGAGGGACTTTATTTTCCAAGTGGAATAGTAGCAATTAAAAAAAAAAAATAAAAAAAAAATTCCTGATTTATGAATTATGTCCTTCTATAAAACTTTCTTGTAACCATGGCATATGAAGAATACTCAAAGGAGCAATGCTATTGAAAAAATAAATTAGGACACATGGAGAATTCTCAGTTTAATGGTTCTCTGAGTGATATGCTCATCAGAAATTCTCACTCTATATATCTCAAACCAGATTTGGAGAGAGGAGGCATTCATAGAAGGCCTGGCATTAAATAAAGCTGAGATTGGCCACTGCCAATCCTAACAAGAAACTAGTAAATGACAAGAAAGCAAATCAATGAATGAGAAAAAAATATTCTTCACTAGCCAGTTAAAACTGGCAACTTGGGCAGAAATATGACTCTAAAAACTTCCTTATTTTAGGAGAGTTAAGAAGATATTGTAAAATGATGAAAACTATTTTTGCTTAACCTAGAAAATGGTCAAAAGCCAGTGTTTCTGCAAATGTTTATCTCAATATGTGGATGACATTTCAAATTAAACACATGTCCAATTTCTGTTGGGAATTGGATCCTAAATGTGGGATTCATCTCATCTGACTTAACCATTCATCTTTGCTAGTCAACCACAGTTCATTCGAGAGTCTTTGAGATGGAAGACAATTATCTAAAGGGTGTTTCCTCCTCCTTTCTGGAGGTACCTATTTCTTTCCACAGATTAAGAAGAAAGCCAAAAAATGACGAGCTAAGATTTAAATGTCCCATCTAGATTACATGGTTAACATCCCAAGCGACTTTCACTGGAAATGGCTGGGCAATAGTCTTTCTTCATGCAAAAATTGGAAAGCGGTGAGTAGAAAAGACAGGGTCTGGGATACAATTAAAAGTAGTCAAGGTATCATAGCAAAGCAAATTATTGTTTGAACCAACAAAATTCAGGTTTCTAGGCCCTGCTGATGAAGAAGCAGCGATGATTTATGTTAATATGTGTTACGTAGTTGAGGTATCAAAAGAATGTGTGTATAGTCATGTCTCAGTTCAGCTGCTCACATATAGATACTTTATGTCAGTTAAGATGCCCTGAAGTGTCTTAGACATGACACAGGATTAATGGAAGACCTGAAGCTTCTGGAGTGACAATTAGAGGTTGGTTTGGATAATGTGGACATCCAAAACAATGTTAAGTGCCTGCATGCCGGCAACTGAATCCTGTCCCTGCAGTGAGATGTGCCAGATAAAGCAAGGCATGAATATTCCCAGCCATTTTTTATTTTTTTTTTTTTTGTCATGTTGCCAGGGACATCCTGTGTCATGTAATGAGATAGGGAGAGGCTTCACGCTGGAGAAGCTACTTGAGCATACCAATCAAAGAAGGCAGGAAAAGCATTTAATTAAGCCAGTGAATTTGAAGTGAGGTCCCTGACAAAGTCTTACATTCGGTGGACCATCTCTTCTACTATCAATTTTCTTGTGTCATGTTTGTTTTGAAATAGGACAAAACAAAGCGGTAAGGCAGAGTGAGGAGTAATCACCAAAACAACAAAAGGGAGGGAAGTCTTTTATGAATGAGCATCTTCTACTTTAGGAATGGTCCAAAATTACTCCCTTTATATGAAAACCACCTGCTCTGAACTCTTACCTGCCTTAATTCTGTAAGACTGCCATAAAAATGACTATTTAGGAAGACTCTTGTTCCCTGTTACAGGTCTTTCCCCTGATTTTTTACATTACATTTTAATTAGAAGTGCACCTGCGGTCAGAGACCACCCAACTGCAACAGTGCCATTTTGCAAGGATTAAAGTGAGCCCCCAGAGAGGACTTACCCTTAAGAACCAAATGTAATTACAAGCCCTCCAGATGTGTCCCCTGCATCGCTAAGTCTTATGTATGGTAACCAACCCAGGACACACCTGACTTGTGCCGTCAGGGAACTTTCTTTAGGTCATAGGTGGGTCTTCTTCCTCCTGTAGAGTTACTATGAGCTGGTTTTGCATGCTGATGGATATTCAGAAACACTGACACCAGTCCTCAGCCCTGAAATCTGGAGGAACTCTGCTGGATTTACCAAAGCTCATTTCTCTTGCCCTCAGGGACAGACACTGTGCTTTGCAGAACTCAGTACCCCAACTTTATACTCTGTTGAGACTGGTCTTGTCCTGCTGAGTGTCCGTACCCCCACAGAGGACTTGGTTACAGGTTCCTCACTCCTAGGAAGAATCTGTTCCAGACCCAACCTCCAAGCTTTTCCTGTTCTTCTCTAATGTCTGAGTCCTCTCACTGGTAGCAGTTGCAAAGAGTTTCTTTTAGCACAGGGGCGTGATGCTGACATTTTTAGTGCCAAGTGTTCAGCAGTTCCAGTGTCAGATTCCATTCTCCTGCACCACGTCCATTGTTTACAGGATGTGGCTTTGTTACCGACTGTGAAGGGAAACACAGAAGCAACATGCCTTGGGAAAGACCATCCCAACAATGTTTCCTGCATCCTGGGAAAGAGAGACCTGCCTACCTAGGTTCTTCAGCTGTTGCCAGTAACCAACATGGAAGAGTCTTAGACCATTTCCAGATGTATTTTCATGATATTCCAAGCTTTTTCAGCTCTGAGTTTTGTTTGGATCTCTGAACTCTCCAGAGCCTGAAACACGAATAGCGGTTCTGGCTTTCCCATGGTGGACGATCATTGCTAACAGTATGAGTCTTGTGACATTTCCCAGCCTAGAAATGCCATAATTCAAACAATTGGAGTAGCTATTTTGGGCAGTCCCAAGCTAAAGATGTCCCTTACTTTCCTTGCCCAGGTATGATTAGCTACAATTCTTTTATCTGCAGCCAGTGACTGTGGGGTCATCTAATTTCATTATATCTTTCAGCTTTCAACAAGAGAATACAAAGACCATGAGGAATCCAAAAGATGAAAACTTTACCTCGAGGCAAAAGAACCACAGCCTGTACTTCTATTACCAGTTGTATTGTTTTACATATTCATGAGAGCTGAATCCCATGTTCCACAACTCAACATGCTGAGATAAGGAGAGACAAAAGTGGAATGATCCCATATCTTATCTGGAAAACATCAGTCAGGAAAATGAGCATGCCTGCCAGGATGTGAGTCCAGGATGACCAGGATACATGACCATGATCTAGAACAAGAGGAAATGGCCTCAAGTTGTGCTGGGGGAGGTTTAGACTGGATATTAGGAAAAATTTCTTCACCAAAGGACTTATCAAGTACTGGAACAGACTGCCCAGAGAAGTGGTTGAGTCACCATCCCTAGAGGTATTTAAAAGACATGTAGATGTGGTGCTTGGGAACATGGTTTAGTGGTAGGCTTGGCTGTGCTGGGTAAATGATTGGACTTGATGATCTTAAAGGTCTTTTGCAACCTAAATGATTCTATGATTCTATTATTGGACATAACCTGTGCTGAGAGCTTTTACCTGCAGAGTAAGTACAACCTTTTCATGATGTGTCAGATTCTGTGCATAGACAAATCATAAAAACATAGTATCATAGAATGATTTGGGTTGGAAGGGACCTTAAAGATCATCTAGTTCCACCCCCGCTGCCATGGGCAGGGACACCCTCCACTAGCCCAGGTTGCCCAAAGCCCCATCCAACCTGGCCTTGAACACTGCCAGGGATGGGGCATCCACAGCTTCTCTGCACAATCTGTTCCAGTGCCTCATCACCCTCAGAGGGAAGAATTTCTTCCTAATATCTAATCTAAATCCACCCTCCTTCAGCTTAAGGCCATTACCCCTTCTCCTATCACTCCATGCCCTTGCAAAAAGTCCCTTTCCAGCTTTCTGTCATTGGTACTATTTATGTGCTGTGAAACCACCACGTCCAGGCTCTGTTAATCTTCCCTTTCCAGTGTAGAAGAAAAGGCTTGTTTATCCCAGGACTGGACATTCTGCAGCTGCTGCTCTGGTGGGAAGTCCTGGCTAAATGACCAAATTTTTATTTTTTGCTTTATCAAATTTTGGGGTAGCAACAGAAGACATCTTCATGGAAAGTGAAGCTGTCACAGCTTTACAAATCTGACTTGGTTATCAGAAGGCAAGGAGTGGAACAGATGAAAGAGAGCAATACCTTTTCCCCAACTGTAGAACTACTATGTGGGATGAAGATTATGGCTTCTGACACATCTTCATCCTCAGTGTGGATATTACTTCAGGGTATGTGTCTGACTACCTGTGTCTTTGGATCATGAAACAGCAGGATTTCCTCCTTTACATGCAAGAGCATGGCCAGTAATGAAAATCATCATCTAGCTGAGGCAGCGTAGTGTCTAAGGGGGTCTGCGTTACATAGAACTAAACTCCTATGGATGCAGCTTTAACTTTGACAACAGAAAAATTGGTCTACATTGACCTGATCGGTTCAGGAAAGAACTGGGAAATCTTTGCAGCATAGCTCTCCCTCTGTGCTATGATTCATATGGCTATGAATCTCCCTATGCATGCTAGGACAAGGCAGCTCTGTCAGCAATGTCAGAATTAGTAGCAGTTGCAGGAAAAAGGGATAAATGTGCTTTAGCTCAACCACAAGTCATTGGTAACATTCCTCCAGAGGAACATAGGAACCGGTCCATGACATCCAGTGCTCTGCTATCACAGGCAATATGATACCCATAATCAGTTTATTAAGCTGCATCTTAGAAATGTACTCACATAGTGGGGATAATTCCTTCCATTCCAGGAATCACTGGGTAAAGTTTCTAGACTGAGTTAAGAAAGGTCAGGTTAGATGATCATAGGGTGTCTGCTGGCTTCAATGTCTCAAAGTCTCTGTAGGGATTTAGAAGGAGCCAACACATTTTCACTTGTAAGTTAGGATTTAAATAGAGATTTGTTAACGTGCTACTCTTTCTCTCTCCTTCCTATGCATATCAGTTAATCGACATCAGTACAGAAATATTCGTCTTCTTTCCCTTTTTTCCCCTCATGTTGCCTCACTGAGCATGTCTCCTTCCTCTGTCTTTCAGAGCAAAAAACTAAGCCAGACTAGGAAAAGCAATACAATTCCCTGCCCCCAAAATCCACACCTACCAAACAACTGAAGATGAAATATTTCAATATGCATCAAGGAGGACGAAACTGCAGGTTTGAAGTGTAATACTTACTAGTGCTTTCAAGTGCAGTCTGTATAACAGTACTACCCTACAAAGCCAGCATTCCCCCAGAGGAGGCACAGAAACCATGGCAAGGCTGGGTAGGGTTGAGGACTGATGCTACTTTTTTGGCAGAAGTGCCTTGAAGGTGCTTTGCTATGTAGGTATGGCTACAATTTCCCCTCTCTATTGGAAATTGCATCTGGCTATGGAAAATATGGATAAGCTTTCTGTTAGCTTCAATTAATGAAGACCTAGGGGTTTCATGGGTACCTTCATGTACAGCCACTGAGGACTCTGAGAGGGCAAAACTGCTCAAACGTCGTTCATGTTGTGCAGTAACAGTGTGCTCACAGTTAGGGACATATGTCTGGGGACATAAATGTGGGATATTTGTAACACTTGTGCCAGGATGCCTTTAAAGGAGTGGTTTTTTTTTTTTTTTTTTTTTTTCCTGAAATGAGCCAAATTTCTAGCTCATGCTCACATCAGGAAAAAAATTATAGCTTCATTTTGATGCCAGTGACAGTATTGAGCAACTTGGCAAAGACTCATGGAAAAAAGCCAAAACCTTTAAAAATAACAACAACAACAAATAATAATGCAAGATTTCAATTAAATTGCTGTCCACTCATTGAAAGTAATGCATTGTCCATGGGCTACTATGAATTTATGGAGCAACTGATTGGCCTCATCAGGTTTATTCAGCAGATTAGCTACAGTCACTTTATGACTGAACACCAAGTTCCTCGCTTGCCCTCAAGTTAAATTATTTTTGAGGTCAGCAGAGGTATACTGATCCAGGCCAAGTGAAAAACTGGCACGACAGTACCTAGTACTACAGCTACATTTTCCATTATTTTTTTTTTTAATGGAGAGTGCAAGTTTCAAAAAGAAAATGCTACTTTCCATGAAAAATGAATGATTCAGCGTATTAGAGGCAGACAGACAGACAGAAAGACAGATAATATGGTTGAAAGAAAGTGACCTGTGCAATCAGTAGAGAGAAATGTGCGGCCTCAGGGGATGAGTCACACGTACTCAGAAACTTGGTTTAGGCTGGTATTTCTCTGTTCTGACTATTACACTGATGGAGGTAGACTTGCTCAGATTCAGATGTCTGATTTTTGGGTGTATAAAAATAGGGCAGATGAATGCCAGCTTGTATGCCTGATATGTGCGTGGGGATTAGCAAGGTAATGAAATGTGCCATCTGCTTTTTGTCTTCCTTGCTGGTGGCAGCTTTAACAGAGGACTTTTATCCTGGTCTTCAAGATGATTTCACAGCAAAAAGGTGTAGTTGTTGGCAGAAAGAAGGTGTATGAGGGATTGCAGGAAAAACTTATTTTAGTAAAAATGGTATAAAATTATTGGTATTAAAAATGTTCTGCAAGAAGTTATCAAGCTTCCTGAAACTTGGATTTATTGAGATTTTGTAACAGAAATAATTTTAAGAAGTGAAATTAATCACTTTGTTTACTTAAAAAAATGATGAGAATTGTCTGACAATTTAGAAAAGAAGAAAAATTAATCTATATTGAGGCCTGGGAAATGCAAACAATGGGAAAATGTCAGTATTGCTTCACGAATCATTTTTCAAACCTTCTTAGAACACAAACAAGATTTTGCTAAAAGTTTAACTAAATCAACTTTTGATTTCAGACTTCTAAAACTTTCACTATTGCAGGTTTTCTGGGGGATCTGGAAAGAGGACAATTCTGCAGGAGGGGCTGTTTTTATAGTATATTTGGACTTGGGAAATAGAAGTCTCCAAATAATCTGAGCTCATGTGGATTTCTCATGTGGATTCCTGACCCACCTTTCAGTGTAACGAAGCCAAATTCTCATCTGGTCTATATCAATGTCACAGGGGTACCTCCAACTTATACCCACTGAGGACCTGAATCAAAATATTCACACTCTAAAATGCAAATTAATCATCTAGAGGCGCATTAGTTGACTACTGGTATTTCCCAAGAAGTTTTGTGAATTTAAAAGTTGAACAAGAAGACATATTGCCTTAAGTTCCAAGTCCTCTTTCTTTCCATTATCTCAGTGCGTCGCCCAAGTGACCCTCTGATGGTAATACACATAAATACATCAGAGACGTGCCCAGTCCATGATTAAATACCCTGATAATTTTGAGGCCCTCCAACATATAGTATTTCACTCTATCGCAAACACTAATGCAGTCAACCAGTAGCCACAATCAATTACTCAGAGCGGCTGCACTCGTGTTCCTTCTCCAAAGTTTCTTGATTAGGTGCCAACTGCGTTAAAGGCCTATCATTTTCCAAAGTAAGAAAAAAAAAAACAAACAAAAACAACTCCCACAGTGATATCTTCTAAAATAGATATAAACACACTGACTGCATGACTAGTTATGATACAGCCCCTGAACAAACTCTTGTGTCCAGGGCTGCTAACAAATAGTTAACCCTCTAACCCATTCTGCGTCCCACTGACGGACTGAGAGAACAAACTTGGATAAAGCAACCAAGTGACTGGGAGCCACAACCAGTTCCAAGAACACTCCGGGACCAGAAAGCTCTGGCTGGGTAGGATTTCAAGGTCTTGTCCACAAGGATCCACAATTAAAATTTCTTGTGCTAAAGTTTCATGGTGAAATAAAAACCCTGAGATTCCAACGCTTCCCCGCTCCGCCCCCCCCTTCCAAACACCGCTCACAATACAGCACGGTGGAAGGAACAGAAAACCTCCAGTATTTTGGCAATCACCGCTGCCCTGTTTTACATATTTCAATTCCATCTTTTGGAAGAGCTGTAAATCTTTCCTCCTATTTTTTCTCTTGTTCTGTCTTCAGCTAGCTTGGCTATATAATTGCAGTGTTCATGTTACTTGCATGCATAGGAAATGATGCGGGAAGGGAAGGGAAGGGAAGGGAAGGGAAGGGAAGGGAAGGGAAGGGAAGGGAAGGGAAGTATCTTCCCTGCCTTTCCCTCCTCAGCTTTATGTTTGCACTGATACACGCAGGGAAGTGATAATGTAACATGGCTTGTTTCCTTCTCTCTACCCTAGTTTTATTGTTATTACATTTTGTTTGTGGTCTTCAGCTGTCATGGGGTGTTATCTGACAGGGAAGAGCTGGGGAGGGACTGTTTATCAGGGAGTGTAGTGATAGGACAAGGGGTAATGGGTTTAAACTGAAGGAGGGTAGATTTTGATTAGATGTTAGAAAGAAATTCTTCCCTCTGAGGGTGGTGAGGCCCTGGCACAGGTTACCCAGGGAAGGTGTGGATGGCCCATCCCTGGAAGTGTTCAAGGCCAGGTTGGATGGGGCTTTGGGCAACCTGGTCTAGTGGAGGGTGTCCCTGCCCATGGCAGGGGGTTGGAACTAGATGGGTTTTGAGGTCCTTTCCAACCCAAACCATTCTAGGTTTCTATCGTTCTAGATGCTATGGGTGCAAGCATCACTCCCAGCTTGACAGCCTGTGACTCCTCTGAAGGTTATTAACATTACAAATAGAGTGGGCACAAGGAACACCTTGGTGTCATCCTCTCCAGCTCATGGCTTGGATATGACTGAGGTGGTTTCTGATGGAAGGGTTGAGGCCTGTCTCTCTCCCTGTGGCCATCTTCACTAGCAGAAAGGACATGGTGTTTGTCTTTTATTCAAATCACACCATATATTTCCAGAAGCACCGCAAGCACTTGGGGAGCAACACCCGTATTAGGGCAGCCAATATCTCACTGCTCTGCGGGTGTGGAAACCGAATTATGGGACAGGAGTCCAAGCTGCAAATGGCTCTCGTGACACACAAGGACACCAGAGATTAAAAGTCAGTTTGCCAGATGGGGTGATCTCAGGCCTTGTCCCTCATTTGTAAGTATATCTGAGCTGCTGTTCTCCCTTGGAGCTCCACAGGTCACTTTTGCAGGCTAACCCTGTGCAAGTAGCTTTGAGCAATCAAGCAATTCTTTTAGAGATCTGTGGCTATTAATATGCAGGATCTGTGGGCAGAAAAAGGGGAAAAAAGCACTCACCTTAAACTTTTAGGAATAAAAGACACTTTGCCTTCCCATTTATGGAGTGAACAAATTCGAACCCTCTCAAAACCTGATGGGATTTAATGCTGATTTTAGCCTTGTCTTTGTGCTTGACAGCTAGACAGGAACTGTTGCTGTTGATCACATTTCTTGTTTTGTTTCATTTAAATATAAAAAAAAAAAAAAAAAAAAAAAAAAATTTCCCCCCACAAATGTTCCAGTCTCCATAAAATTTTCAATGGGAAACTCTTCTGTAGTGCAGGATGAAGTGGCCAAAGAGAGAAAATGAGTCATGTCCCTGCCAATTTAGAGAGTGGGGTCAGGACAATCCCATAGAACGTGGAAGAATGATTTTCAAGTCCATCTTTGGCACAGCTTGGACTTGTGTCCCCCAAAATTGCTTTCTGCATGCCCCACAGTAGTGACTGCCTGGCTGTTGGACAAGTGCTCCCCAAATGCTTCTCAACCTACTGTGATGATACTACATGTTTTGAAGAAGATACAAGCAGTGTCCTTTCATAAGCAGACAGTTTCACTCCCACGTGAGCCATCTATGGGAAGCTCATTCCATAGCCTCATCCCTCTTTGGCAAGATCAGGAAGGTTTCTGGCCAGCTCAGTTACTAAGTGGTGGATCCAAGGTGTTTGGATTTGCCCTTGGCCTTCGTTTCACTCTGACGTTCTCTCTGCTTCCCTTATTAGCTGTGTAATTAGGGAGGGTAAGAGTGCTTACAGCTGCAAGTGTCTTTGGAGATGTGATAATTATTTTAAAGAAAATCATGACAACCCATAGCTGGAAACTGTGTCTTCAATGGAAAGAAAAATCATTGTAGCCTGTTTCATTGAGCATGTAAACATGTCCTTTGCTGGTGCCCTTAAGGACTGTCCTAATTTTAACCTTGTTTAGCCTTGAAACTTGCTTGCAACTTTGGTTGGAACAGAAGCCTGTGGTGCACCATGGGGGAACATGCCGATGTGTTTTGTTGAATGAAACATTAAATAAATGGAATGAGGAGGAAACAAGAAGGTAGGACAGGACAAATCAAGTTGGACCATGGTAAATAATGCATTGTTCATGACAATCCAAGAGTTCCTGTACTGGGGAAATAAATGGGACCATGCTTTTTTTTTTTTTTTTTTTAATTAAAAAAAAAAAAGACTTTTTGATTGCAGCATTGCTGTAACTCCCCATTCATACATGCTCTGATGAGCTTGAGAAACACAGAAACAGATCCATTCTGAGCTTGTTTTCTGGAAGAACTGAATAGGTATGCTGGGTGCCAGATATGCAAATAGGCAATTGTTTCTTTTCCCTCCTTTTGAATCAAAAGGTCAATAACACCCATGTTTAATTGAGGGGTACAGAACATAATGATATTGACCACCTATAAGCTTGAGGAAATTAGCTCAGCAGAGGAGGGAGGTTTCCTACTAATATCTCCAATAAGGCAATAGCTGCAGTTTGAATTCAACCTTTTATTAGAGACGAGAGAGCTCAAACGTGGTGGCAGGAGAACAGGCAGAAAGCCTTTGAAGTCCCAGACAGTCTTTTAGGCTCAACATCAACCAGCTTGGTATTGCACACCTGAAAAAATGGGTTGGATTCATCTGACTTGAGCATCTGAGCTCATTGCTTCATGCTTATTTTAAATTCATTCTCACCAAAGGCATCTAGTACAAAATTTATCTCATTTTTTAGCAGAATCCTGCAATATGTTCAAGGAATCATATTTAAAAAAAAAAAAAAAGCCATTCTCTGGGAGAGAATATAAAGGGAGTTGGAGGTATAAATTATAGACTTTTAATGTGAGGTGAGGTACATTTCTTCTTGTGCTAAAGAATGTATCCGTTGGCCCTTCCACTTCATCTTTCACATCCTCCATCAGGAGTATAGACAGTGTTTCAAAACTAAAGGGAAGAGCTGATGTTACCAGCCTTATTCTCGGTAGCAGAGAAGACTTCCACCCCAGTCATAGCAGAGTTTTACCTAATCTGACTACCCCTCACATCAGCCACATCTGCCACAGCTGGTGTTTTCCATCCCACTTCCCTTTGGGTGGGGTTTATTCCCAGAAGAGGATAATCAAGACTTTCCAGCCTCCTTTCCCAGCTGCATTTATGCCTTTCAGTTTGTAAAGACTCAAAACTTTCCAGGTCTTTATCAGAGCTGCCTCTTGTTTACAGCTACAGTCCAAGGTAGCAGGTCTTTCAAGCCATCCTAGCAGGGATTTCACTACCCAAAATTAATGCTACCCTATCTCTCTCTTAACTCCCAGCAATCATTTGGAGTAAATTTATAAACTTGCCTTTATATGACTGATGTCAAGTGCAGGGATCGCTCATCACCCACACGTGGGCAAACCACACATCCCCCTGCAGAACAAGAGCGTGCAGATGCAGTGATCCCATTGCCTCAAAGATTCATTTTCCTTAATTTTTCTAACTCCTTAGCAAACTGTTGATGAGCCTTCTGGATGGTCCTGTAAAATGAAGAGGTTAAATATACTAAAAAAGGTAAATATTTTCAAAACCAAGCGCACATACGCAGACAGAAATTAGATTGTAATGCTGTTGTGAGGGGTGTGTTCCTCTGGTACAAAATTCTGCTTTTTGCAAGAATTTTTACTCATTTTACTCATTTATTCATACATCCAGGGCACATCGTGGCATTTGCAAGTATTACAACTCTGTACGAAATAAAATGATGGAGTATTTGTCTGCCTTCCTTTCACATGAACTAGGCATTGTAAAGAAAGATTTCTGCTCAGGATTTGTGGCTTGGTTGCTTTTCAGTCCATGCAGCATGATGGGGAATCCTGGGCACTGGTCTTATGTGTCAGCCCAAGCTTCCTCAAGGACCTAAACTCAAACACTGGACTCAAGTTTACAGAGAAACACTTATGTGTGGTCACTATTGTGTGGTTTAGGGCACTTTCTGGAGGCTGAGGAAAGCTAAGCTGCCGTGTAGGCATCAGTTATATTCCCAGCAGACCTGATTTCTTAATCGCCTTCTCCAGTTATGTGACTCCAGGACTCCTTTGCTTTACCTGGGGAGGCAACTACACCTGAGCCAGGTCTAACTGTGCTGCAAGCTCCTTAAAGAGCGAGCTCAGTCCAAGACAGCAATCACACCTCTCTTCTAAGGTTACGGTCTTTGTATTGCTGGCATGGAGAGCCTATTAGGAATGTAGCCAATTGTAGTATTACATGTGCTATTTGTTGAAGAAGAATTTTCTTTGCTTTCTCTTGTTTCTCTAGGAAGTAGCCACAAATGTCCAGTGTAAGGTTACTGGGCCCACACAAAATTTTATCAGATTTTAGCAGCTATTCCTGGAATTACATATTGTTTTGTCTTTTTGAACTGAAATGACAGCAGCTCAGGTGTCAATTTTCATATCAGGGTATGTTTTTCCCCTAGGGCTGCTTGAGAAGTTCAAATTTTGCTAAGACATCAAAATTAGAATTAAAGGCTTGGAGACTGGGTGATCTTTTATTTTTTTCCTTGGTGATAAAGCCGAATAATTTTTTCTAAGGTTCAAAGCTAAATCATGATCAGGGTCCTCTGGGAAATAAATAGAATCTGCTGCAACACTGTACTGGAGGAAAAGATCAAGACAGATGGAAGACGTTGTCAGTGCCTACGTGTTTGTTTGAATGAATCTATGAGTTGCTTCATGGTGGTGTCCTCTGCAGCAGATTTATCCTCCCCTTTGCTCCTCCCTAATGAAGTGTGTGTGTGTGTGTAGCCAGCTCACACTGACTCTACCAGAGAAGCCTCTTTGCAACTGCTTGAAGGAGAGAATAGGACATCACCCTGTATTAGAAGGACCTTAACTCTCCTTTTGCAAGACTGATGCAAGTAACTCCCACACCACATCTCCTCACACCCAGGCCTGGATCTCCTGTCCTGTGGTAGAGCACCCTGCTCTATTTTTGCTGTGTTTCCAATATGCCAAATGTACCTTTTTTGGCCTGACTGGTGGTATATCTGTGTTCAAGGCCAGGTTGGATGGGGCTTTGAGCAACCAGGTCTAGTGGAAGGTGTCCCTGCCCGTTGCAGAGGGGTTGGGACAAGATGATCTTTAAGGTCCCTTCCAACCGAAACCATTCTAACCATTCTATGATCTATGGTCTGGAGAGTGGAGGCATGGAGCAGGAGATGGGCTCCAGCTTTTAGTCTTCAGCTAGCAGCTTCAGGAAGGTGGCATGTCTACAGAGTTCAACAGACATCTCTTATTGCTGTGAGCCCTTTCTTGTCATGTGAGATGCATCAAGAATGGGGCGTTTCACGTCTAACTCTGTGCTTCTCCATGACTACTGAAAATCAAATCTTCAATCTTCTTCTGTGCTGCTTCACTGTGAATAAAATAACAAGTGTAGTGCTTTGCCCATCTCTGTAAAGAACATGAAATATGAGTTATTGGTCTTAATGTAGTTCATTCTTAAATTTCAGGTCAAATGAAGATGACACTAATTCTACAGCTGAAGTGTTGAGAGAGCGTGAAACATGGAATGAAACTCATCTTACTTAATTTTAGTCATTTATCCATTAAACACCTAGTCTCAGCTAACCTAAGCTAAAATAAGCCATCTCATTAGAAATGTGTTACGTTCTAGAAGTGTTTATATGTGTTGATAATGAGGGATTATGAAGGAGTTACATTAAGGTAGACTTTGAGATGACTGAGATGTATCCCACTGCAATGGTAGTTCATTTTCTTGGATCAGCCATGCATTGTTTTTAATATTAATCTTGGAAAACCATCCTACTGAAGAGATGACCCGATGTGTATGAATTAAAACTCTTGTGAAACACCTCAGGAATATTTCTGAGGTGAAGTTTTTGCTTTTGGCCTAGTTACTCTGGTTCTTATATTTTCAGCAACAAATTGATCATTGATTTTTAAGAGATTTGATGTTAGACAGGGTCAGTTAGGCAAGGGCATGATATTTTATGTTTTGATAAGCAGCTTACTTTCTCAGAAAAATGAGTTATTGTGTTTGCTTGGGACATGTCACATGGGTATGACTTGAGTTCACCCATTTAACTTTTGGCACGAATCTGGGATGTCTTAATGAGGAGGCTGTTAGCTTAGGTTTTCTACGTAGCAAAAAAAGAGCGGGAGAAACACCTCCAACGCAGTTGAGATTTGCCTCTGCAGAGGCCTCTCTCTCTTCAGAGATTAGAGCAGGACCAGAAAATGGTAATTCTCCTAATGGATAACCCTCAGTTTAAACCAGGATGAAGCTGGTCCCTTTGCCATGCAGCAATCTGCACTTTGGGAAATGTGCATGAGCATGTCCTTTGGTTTCAGGAGTAATCTCACCGATCTAGAGCTGGGATGGACTCCAACTGTTTGAGCTGCCTTGGTTTGTAGATTGCAGGTTTCATTTTTTTCTCTCTAACATTTTCTTCTTCTCTTTATTCCTCCTCTCAAAGTGAATCTCAGCAAATTCGACAACCCCCCCACTCCACCCTCACCAGCCTGCCCCAACATGATTTAAATGCCTACTGCTGCTGCTGGTACCAGTGCTGTAAAAAGAACTGGCTCTTGTTCAAGTCCTTCTCCTCTCCAAATGTTTAGGGATTTGGAGCCCATACATACAATTACTGCATGTTTCTCTGGAAGAGAAAATAGCCAGCAGCTGTTCAGTGTCTGATCAATTATGAGTTGAGGAAGAGGAGTGAAAGAGAGGGGAGTTATTGGTTAGAAATCTGCACACAATTAGGAAACAATGCTAAGAATGGGTGCTTGACAGATGTGGGGAGGATAGGCACCCTGACATAGTACCATTAGGCTAACAGATCTGCAATGGTCTCCCCAGCATGGAGAGAAAAGTGCCCCTAACCTGATGTAGGTATTTTTTCTGAGGGTTTTGCAAGATGAAGGATGAAGAGGAGTCAGTCCTAGTCTGAGAACATGAACACTTGAGATGGAGCCTGGTAAGTGGGAGTCTTGGAGTAGATCTTCCTACCCCAGTCAAGCACCACACTGACTTTGATGGCAGCTTAGACACCCACTCCACATGGAGACACTTAAATGCAGACATCTTCGTTTGCGAGATGAATCCTGCCTTAGGGGCTCAATTCAGTTGCCCCCCATACAGGTGTTCAGTGTCATCTGAGAAGCCCAAGCCTACCTGGGAAAGCCACACAGGGCAGGAAAATATTGCAAAGTACCTTAAAATAGTTGCTGCTTAGAAGTCTTCGAAAGGCACTTTCACTCCTTTCTGGAGTGAAATCCAGAGTCTAGAAGGTTTCCCAAACAGCAGTAGATTTCACACCTTTGTATAAATGAATTTAGCACAGAATCCCTATTGCATTTGGTATAAATAAAATATTTTTTCCATACTTAGTATTTGTCTCATATTTTACCTGAGGTGATTGGAGATGGTAATGGGGCAATAGATCCTTCACTTATTAACACTGTCCAGCACCATATGAACCCTTTAATTCACAAGACAAGATCTGTGCAGCCTCCGTTTACTTACATTGTGACTGAATGGGGTTTTGGATGACACTTATGTTTACCTGAGATCCAGGTGACACTTCCTTCTCTGGCAGTCTGTGTTTGGGAGTCAAAGGATGCTTGAGCATTATCTTCTAGAATCATAGAGTCCTAGAATGATTTGAAGACCTTAAAGTTCATCTAGTTCCAACCCCCTGCCTTGGACAGGGACACTCCACTAGCCCAGGTTGCCCAAAGCCCCATCCAACTTGGCCTTGAACACTGCCAGGAAGGGGGCATCCACAGCTTCTCTGGACAACCTGTGCCAGGACCTCAGCACCCTCAGAGGGAAGATTTTCTTCATTACATCTAATCTAAATCTACCTATCCTGGCTTGGAAGTTTGGGATGAAGCTGAAGCAAAGTGTTTGTGACTGAATGAATCCATAAACGCATTTTTTACAGAGCATATGGGTCAACCTTGAAGATGCCATTTTCCTGTACACTGTTGACTCTCAATCTCAGCAGTCTCAGAGAAACTAAAGCTGTTTTCCTTCATAGTCTGTTCAGTAATCTGTGATGAAATGGGCACAGCAGTTTACATCCAGTTTCAGTAAATAAGAATAAATGGGAAGAACTGATTTACAATGTACCTTAGGGCAAAAATGGAAATGTTTTCAAAATTAGTCATTTGTGTGGAAAAGGCTTGGTAAAACCTGACAGCTGAAAATGTGTCAGCTTGTGGTTGTGGGGACTGAGATCTTTGTAGCTGATGAATTTAACTACATCCAGCATCCAGCAACATGATTCTATAGTCACTATGTGAAGCTGCATAAAGACTGTCTGTCCTCCCTTCACACAGCAACAGAAGCATTCGGTAAGTTCTGTTCAACAGTCATCACCACAGATACATTTACTGTTTGTGTTGTGACATGTGGAATTTTACCTAAAGTCTCTGTTCACTTGCAATTACACGAGATTATTCATCTTCCTTAAGATTATTTATCTTCATTATGTATAAAATACTTTTTATCAGAAACACCTGAAAACATGACCCAAAAAACTTTCAACCTTTAAGAAAAAGAGGTTTACCTTGCCCTAAAATTTATTTATTATTTCACCTAACTAAATTAATTTAAATTTTAGATGTCTAGTCAACATAGTTCTCTGTATCACGTAAGTATTCAGTGGAAAAAGCTAAAAAGTATTAATCTCAACCTAAGATATATGGGATGAGCATTCCTCTGGACATCCCAGTCTTTCCATTGACTAGAAAATTGCAGATGATTAGCTTTGAACAGACATCTGGCTCTTAGATGGATAGAGTTAGGTGAGAATCCAATTTAATGTCGATGCACAAAGATGTAATTTCTTTACAGGCTCTTTAATAATGGTGTTCACCCATAAAATGACAGAGTAAATCTGCTGAAACAGATGTCTTGTTTAGCTACGTGATAACTCAAACGCATTTTTCTCTGGAGCCATTGAGAGATGCTGACCTCAGAGTAATAAAACTGCATATTCACAGCACAGTGGTGTTTTAGATTAGAACTGCAATTTAATTAAAGCTTTTTTCCAGGAACACTGATAGAGTCCTCCTTGTTCTGCCAAGTGAAATTCAAAGGTCATGTTCCTCAACTGGCCCTTTGGTGCCATTCAGATTAAACCTACAATGTTCTAACCAGTCAGGTATCTCCAAATAGTCAGGGTGCTCCAACCATTTATAACTATTTATGCAACTATGTCCTAGTTCAGTTGTGACAATGCAAGGGGGAAGTTGAAGATGAAAAATTGCCATTTCAGATGTCCCAGATGAGATTTTTTTCCTTCATGCTGTTGAAGTTTCCACCTTCCCCAACTGACTTGACACTGCCTATGCCATTCCTCTTCCCTGTCACACATAACAGGGTTCCCAGACTTTTTCACTCCACCTCTGAAGTGACCTGGGCCTCCTTCCACTCCTTCTTGTAAGTGACCTGGGATGCTCTCTTCTGTTGCCTGTCATGTTCCCTTCTCCAATCCTTGACCTATGAACCCATTTTCAAAGACTCACAGATGTTAACACCTCAAAGTCCCGGTGCATGGCTGTTTTCTGACCTCTAGGTTTAGCACAGCCTGGAGATACTCAACCAGTCACTCCTGCAACAAGTAAAATGACTGCCAGTTGAGCTGCCATACCTGCTGAGACATTCATGAGAGCTTTTCCCTATACAATGGCTATTTTTTCCCTGACTATTTTTCCTTTATCTCTTTCCTCTTTCTGTTTTCAGTACAGGTTTAATTTTTGTGTTTTGGGCCCTAATGTGACTGTCAGACATTATTTAGTTCAACATACTTTTTTTTTTTCAGTAAACAGAGACTGAAGCTTTTCTTTACTAGATTATGAATAGTTTTGGCTGAAGATCTACTGGTGGAGTCAATCAAGTTGACAAAAAATATTACTTCCTTTTTATGTTTCTCAGAAAAAAAAATGTTGGGTTTTGGGGAAAAGGAAGTGAGCAGAACTACTTCAAATTATCGATTTATGACTGAACTTCTAAATAGAGTATTTTAGCAACTTTATTCAGAGACTTGCAATGACCATTTCTTGTACTTCTTTTTTGAAAGCTGGTTCATATGATCTACTTCTGACCGTCAAAAAATGGTCAAAATCCATGCTAACTTTGTTGTTTAGGCTCTCTGGATAGTCAATGGAGAGATAAGCACCTCCAGAAGATTATTCTTCCCAGCTTGCAGTAGATATCTAATATAACCAAAATTAAGTGTCTCTTGGAGATGTGTTTCTTTCCAGTGATCATCCAGGAAGCCTACATGACCAGTTCAGACCACACATCTATGACTGAAGAAACTCCTGTGGCATTCTTTACACGCTTTATGAAAAGAGTCTTTAGGATCATTCACTTAATGGGAGTGAAAAATTTTTCCTCCAATGTCTTTGACTTATACAGCACATTATGCTCCCATTAACATCTATTGTAGTCTGCACTATCTTCACTAAGAACAAGAACAGGTCCTTGAGGCAAGCCCCATGTGGTGATTCGCAGCGGTTTAGAAAGCCGGGCATCCTGCCAACTGACTCCCTTTGCCATGCTTTGTGAACACTGTCTCTTCAGTGTTGAATTTAAGAATACTGTGATTGCTGCTTCCACATTTCTTAATCTCTGCCTAGGTACAAAAAAAATGCTAAGAAACCTTCTTCTCTGGTTGGTGAGATCCCAGATTTTCATCCCAGTCATCTTCTAGTTAAGTTGTCATTTTCCTGAGATATGTGGATCTGTCGGTGTTTGACAGTTGACATCTTGTCTCCTTCTGGCTTGAACATATAGATGCTTATTAGCCAAACCAGATTGTATAAATCGGGCAGAAAAAAGCCCCTAAGCTTTCAAATTCAGACCTATTCCTTCTCTGGCTGATCCAACTTTTCCCACAGAAGAGATTTTGGGTATGTTTGGCTGGTTTTGCTATTCAAAACCATTTGATTACTTAAAGTCCCCCCCTGTAGCTTAATTTACTTTGCACACTACTTCAAGAATTTTTCCATTCCCTCCTCCTGTCCTTGTGCTCTCCAGCAGATACTTTCACAAGGTTCTTTTTTGTTCTCCACTATTTCCATCTTTAACCAGAGAATTCCTCCACCAAGATGATGAAAGGATAAGAGAAGCTTTGTGTACCTAGGATAGCACCTGGTATTGCAGGCAAAGCCAGTCCAAAGGTCTTGATTGTTTGTTTTAATGCATAGTAGCTTCATATTCATCTCTCACTCTTGAGGCTTCCTCTCCATCAATTAAGTCCCATAGTGCATCAATGCAGCAATGCAACTCCCATGGTTCTTGTCTTCATGGTTCTTCATTGAACTTTCCCCATCACTTCCCATTATGACTGCTTGAAAAAGTTTTTAAAGTTTGTTTCCACTCAAAAAACCTTTTCTGTCTAAAAGAAATTAAAGATTTAGCAACAATGAATTTGGAATATTGTAAGAGGTGCTCAAGTGGGACTAATTTTTTGTTTCCATATTTTATGTGAAACACATGAGACAATGAAAATAAATATCATTTTCTTGGTTCACAGGAAATCCTTTGTGTTTTGAAGTAGAAACATTTATTTCATAATAAGCTGTGAAATTTGGAAAACAGCAAACATTGATCTGCCTTCCCTGCAAGAGAAGTAGCTTCAGACTTTTTCTCCCCTAAAAAACACGTTTGCTCATTTCTCCTTAATTTCACTCTCTCAATAACATTGAAGTGATCCTCCTAGTGCCATTGGAACTCCCAACATGGTCATGCTTTTGTGAATAACTGTGTGGAGTTGGTCAGACTTCAGTGAGAATACACCATTGGAGTATGGTTTTTCAGAGACCAATGTAAGTGCTTTTTTACTAAGGAATCGATGAAGAGAACAGCTTCAAAAACATTGGCGTGAAATTGGTCCTCTGAGATAAAGCTCTTATTAGCTCCTCTGCTTCCAATATGCCCTCCTTTGATCATCTGAGACATGGCAGGAGAAAGCAGAGTAATTGTCAATGCACTGCTTGTCCTGGGG
>VXBL01006857.1:901877-921117 GCA_013400195.1 Aramus guarauna
TGGGTCGTGCGGGCGGGGGGGGGGGGAGAGAGAGCATTGATTGTGGGACTTTGACCTTCTTTGGAAATAATCCTTCATTCTTTCTCCCCACCACACTGCCTGGGCTACAGGGCAGTTCAGCACTGAGTGACTTCCCAGCTGTGGAGACCTCATCATTGATGAGTCCAGGCAATAGCAGGGAACTTGAGAGGAAAAATAAAGTAGCACACAGGCAGTGGAAAAAGCAACACCTTCTGAATTACCACCACCTCTTCCCGGAGCGGTAGTGGTTGGGTCTGTTAGGGAAAAGGTCTACCTCCCAGCCAACTACTGACTCAGCCTGTCCCCATTTTTATGTCCAAGACTGAATAACATCAAACTCTAATTACTTGCATTGGGGTAGCATGTAGAGTTTCTAGCCAGGATCACCAGCCCCTGAAAACCAGTGCACTCTGGATACTCATAGCACACCCCATTATTAGAGATTTACAATCAAGGTGTGTTGAGACCCTGCACTGCGTTCAGAGTTGACATGGCATGGCTGCAGTTATGCAGCAAGTCAGTGGTGGAAAGTGGAATAAAGGTTGTTTGAAGCTGAGTTTCTCCCTTCACATCTGGATTAGTACCTTCAGACTGAGTGCTAGTCTGAAGTCTCCCCAAAAACATGACCCTGGCGATAGTTTTAGACATGCCCATAAGATGTGCTTCCTTTAGCAGAAAGCTTTTGGATCCTTGTACAGATCAGCAGTTTTAGTGTAAGCAGAACTCTTGTGAATAGTAAAATTTCCCCTGGGAGTAACAATTGATTTATACTGCAAATCCTAATGAACCAGGGGTGTAGATACCACCTCCTAATTTGACCTGTGCTGGTAAGTCAATGTTCAGAATCACACTGAGCCAATATTCAAATATCTGTATTCAGTTTTAGAGATGCTTTATTTCACCCTGAGCAAAGCAGCTTTGCACCTTGTTTGCCTACTTATAATAAGAAAATCTCGGTCTTTTTCTCTTCTATTTCTGTAGCAAAGTATCTCTTTTACAAGGTTTTTTGCAATGTGTGAAAGCATCGTTAGGTTCTAGGTTGGGAGCTCTCTGGCATTGCTGTAATATTGGTAAGAAGATGGTGATTTTTAGCAGGCTTATTCTGCCTAAGGAAGTTCAATTTGTCTTTCCATGTTCAGTCAGAAGAACCGGGTGAAGGCTGAGCAGATGAATACCAGGACCTTTCTAGTTTGTGGTTTAAGATAACTTGGTGCTGCAATAACATAAGCCCAGAGACTTTTTGTTAGTGGAATTGAACTCTGAAATGACAATTGATGTATGGAAATCATATTACCACTGTCTTTCACATGCACATTTTCAATACTCTTTTATTTAAGAATTCTTAACTCTTGACCTCATGACAAATTTATCCCTCATTTAATACTTAAGATGTTTAGACCATTAGATAAAAACAGTATTGTTATTTAGGTTACGTGTTGAAAGTCATAGCGACTGGAAAGAATTCTGCGTTGTGGTTTCCAGGCTGACTCCAGAAAATTAGAATTGCAGTGAGGCTATCCATGCAGTTAAATTTAAAATAAAAATCTCAACCCCAAATCCAGACTGGAGCAAACCTTAGCAGCATGAAGAACCATTGCAAAGGTTTAAAAATTTTCACTGCACTTCATCAATATATACCATTTCCTGAAGGAAGCCACACAGGTTAATCATATGCAAAATATATATGTGTACACATATATGTACACATATATTTTACACATACACATATATGTGTGTGTGCATATGCATGTGTGCATGAGTGTGTATATATTAATTTTTTCCCTTTCTTCTTCATATCAGACTTCACCATATGGCACTAAACCCATCATTTAATGTGGAATTATGAAGCTAATGGAATGTGGAGAATGAAGTCTTGCTTTTCTATTGGTCACCAGGCTCCTCTTTAACTGCTGGGGGAAGACTAAACTTATAAATAGAGGTCTGTGACCATAGAAACCCTCAGATCAACTTTTAAATTTAATCACATTAAAATAATTGGTGCTTTTTTTTTTTTTTTTTTTTTTTATACATTGCACAGAAAAAAAGGCCTGGCATGTGTGTGTTCAAATACATATATTGTTCACATATATATATCATGGTTCAAAATAGTAATGGTGACTTACAAGTCTCATAATTCATCCTAGTGAGAGATGCCAATTTTTTCTCCATACAGCCCTTAGTAACTCATTGAAATACAAGTAGAATTCAGAGCAAAAAGCTCTAGTATCAGTGGAAGTTTTCAATTTATTTCTGCTTAAGGGCTCCATACAGAGTCAACAGACTTGTTACTCACTCTTTCTGTATTTTTCTCACCTACTTCTCCAGCTGTCTATACACATATGTGCATTCAACTCACTATTGGTATGATTTCAACAAACCCTCTTAGAATCTTAGAATCATAGGAAGCCTCTGGAGCTGGACGCGGTACTCTTACCCCAGTGGACAAATGGATTTGAACAAATAAGAAATCAATTAGAAGTTGATCCTGTAGACTTGAAAATTGCTTAGAGGCTTTGAAAACCTCACTGTTTTCTCATAATTTCATGAGATCATAAACATGTCTAGTCTAAAAGAGACCTCTGGATGTCCCTAGTCCAATCTCTTGCTCAAAAAAAAGTGCTATGTCCAAAATCAGATTGTGCTCATGTCCAAATGATTTTTTTCATTATATATTTTTCATTGTATCCAACCATAGGTTCCCTTTCTGCAACTTGTGACTCTTCATCCTTCTGGTCTACATCTCTGAGTAGCTACATCTCCTCCACCAACCCCATTTGTGTCGTGGAAGTCTGCAATTTGTTGTCCCCTTTTCCCATCACCAAATTTTATTGAAAGTGCTTACTGCCAAGGAGAGTAAGAGGTGCTGATGTGGATGTTTTTTATAGGGTCCCAAGCTGTTTCCAGACAGTGTTTGCAACTTGTTGCTTCTCGATGTGTACTCATGGTCCTTAGTGGTGTTGGTGCCTAAGTTTGGGCTTTACCCTCTACACATTTTTGTCTGTCATTTTCCTTGATCTCCGGCATGACCACATCTTCCACTTCTCTTACCCTATGCTTTCTGCTGTGTCATTCCTTCCCAAACCTTATTCCTTACTCAAATAAGTTGGTAAATCCAAGCTATTTGTATTATCAATATTTTATATAAATTTTTTTCTTTTCCTCTCTATGCTTCTGTCATAGCCACCACAGACTTTCTATATACCTTGACACTTTTGCCTTCAAATGACCTATCTTATTTGATGCAGCACAAGAAATGCATCAAGAAAAAATGCAAATACTTTCTATACTCTTTCTGTCAGAAACCTCAAATCTGACTTTCTGTTGCTGTTCCTAAAGCTAATCCTTTCTACACCAGCCTTCATTATGTCCCCAGCTCTGATCCAGCTTCTTAACATTCATCCAATCCTCCATCTTCCCCAAATGTGATAACTTTTTCTTCCAGCTTCCATGGTTTTTCAAAGGGAGCCTCCCTACTGAACAGAGAAACCTAACTGCCTGTGTTCTGTAACTTCTTCTTCCAGCATCATGAATCTCTTCATAATTCTGCCTATTTCTCTGATTTTCATGCCTATTGGTCACACAGTTGTCTCCTTTCTTCCATATTTGAACATTAGGTGTCTCCTGTTAGGTGTTCTGTTCTGAAACCAGCCTCACCTTTGATGTCTGAAAAAAAAATAAAAGTCTTGGTGTTGGTTATACGAGCTCAATGGAAGCTGGTCTAAATGCCATGAAAAGCTCCATGACATTTCTACTGATTTCTGCAGACTCTGGGTTAAAGTTCACATTTAGAACTATTATGATAACGTATTAACCAATATTTTTTTAACCTCACTATCATCACAGTCCTGATCAATTATTTATTATCATGATTAATGTTTGCTACAGCAGTGGTGCTACGTGACCACAGCCAAGATTCAGCTCCTGAGGTGACCTATATGAATGCACAGTAAGAAACAGACTTTGCCCCAGAGAAATTATGAACTGAGTAGAGAACTCAGACAATGAAATACAGAACCTTTCCAAAGTTGACAGTGTCAGCTTCATAGCTAGAGGCTTGTCTAACACCCTGTGTACCTTGATTATGCCCTGGATGATCAGAACACGTAGCTGTTGTTCCAATAGAAATGATCATTCACCCATCTTTAGTTTTTGCATGAAAAAAGAAGCCCAAGGAGATAAAGCAGCAGTTGGAAAACTTGATGCTAATAGGAATTCCATGTTCATTTCAAGTATATATATACATATATATATGTGTGGCTACCACATTGACATCAGCTAAGGAGTTAGTTATTGGCTCTTTTATAGCCAGTGGAAACTATGCTTGAGCACAGCGTGAGTAGGGAAAATCAGCTGGCTTGTCTAGGTTTCTACTTTTGAATGGGATGAATTGTACCCAATACTCCGTCTGTATTTTTGACTAGAACTCTACTGCCTACAAAGGGAGCCCAGAATGACTAATTTCAATGGACATCTCCAAATTAAATTCCAGCACTGTCTGATGAACACTACTTCCCCATCCTCAGTATCTGTTAGGAGTCTACAGTTTTCTAACTGTGGTGGCTTGCCATCAAAAATCCAAAGTTACCTAGAAAAGCAGCATCAGCATGACCTTATCAGAGAGGAGGCTTTGCTCTGTAGACAAAATTTCCTCCCTGGTGATCGTGTTGCAAACAAGTTCTGCCTCAGAGAGTCAAGGCACAAAGAACAAAAAGGGATTTGAGCAGCTGGGTGGTGGGAGAAGGGAAGTGGAGGGAGGAGGGGGCTGGAATGGGAAAGTGCAGAAACAGTTTTAAATATTTGGAATCTGCAATTGTATTTCCCCCCCCTTCCCTCCCCAGAGCTTAATTTTTTTTTTTTTTAGCCCAGATTAACTATTCCCCCTACAATGCTTTTTCATAAAGGGATCAAGTCCTTTGTTTATAGAATTTGCTAATAACAGCCTCAGTCGCGCTGTCACAGCAGAGTGATTCAATTACAAGACTGGACAATAAAAACTCAATAAAGAAACTCAAATCCTTATTAAATTCTTTTTTTTAATTATTATTGAAAAAAAAAAAAAAGGCAAAACTAAGCAGGCTAGGTTTGCCAGATTGGGAATTTACATTGAACAGAAGAATGATATGATCTCTCTGAGTAGCACGGTGCAAATTAAAAGAGGTTTAGCGTTAAGTGTTCATGGCACAAAAGCAATTTTAAGTACCTGCAATCAGCTTAGGTTGGCTAAGCCTAAATATGTACAAATCGTGTAATGGGCAATATCCCTGGCAGTACCATGCAGAGCTCTGACAGATGTGTTCTCCCAGGTTTGCAGTGGGTCCTACAGCAGCTCACGATGAGTGTCTGCACGTGCACGCACATCGATGGGCGTGGGTGTGGGTGTGATTGTGTGTGTGTGTGTGTGTGTGTGGTTTGTGGGCCACCTAGTGTCCTGGTGCCGACTAGACAAAACAGTCTACTTTTCATTTCTGGTAGAACAGATTTTAAGGCAAGAAAAGAGCATTGCAAGTACTTATTTTGACACCTTGCCAATCACAAAACAGGATAAAATGACCCGGAGATTGCTGCACATTTCTCTGAGCTGCTGTTTCAGCTGGAGCCTTTTTCATAGAAGAGCATTTGATCTCCGTTTAAATCCTACTTCCATTGGGAAATCCATTATTTCCATTGTGAGTCACCTCAATTGTTAGTTATCTTTGCTGCAAGGAACTTGTGGGATTTTTATTTTTTTTTTTTTTTGGGGGGGGGTGTTATTTGTTTGTATTTGGTTTTTTTGTAGCTTGGCATATTAGATGCCACCCTTTTTTAAAGTCTGCTAGACCAAAAAGTTCTTCATTATGAGAAAATTTTGTCCTGCATAAGCACTTAGAGACAGTGACTCAGACACATCTTAATCTTCCCTATGTTTAGCTAAACAGTGGGAGCTTTCTTAGTTTCTTAGTGCAGTGTAAGATTTCCAGGCTTTGGCTCATTCTTACAGATATTCTCAGAATTCTTCCAAATGCACCAATATTTATTTCCATCCCATCCTCAATCATCTGATTTATCACCGGCATGGTAGTAAAACCTAATTTCTTTATGACGGAGGACAAGTAAACTACGGGTGAAGATTTTTTGCATTTAGGTGTACAAGATGTCTCTTGTTTTTAACTGGTTATCTGGCATATGGTAAGGAATGACCCTAAAGGACCTCTATTTTCTATTTGCTCACTTAATTTTGTTAGATGTCTATAACCTTATAGAAATGGCCCACTGTTCTCATAAATTATATTAAAATTTTCCACATATTTAAAATTTTTTTGGAAGAATTACACAGTCACATATACATGTGCACACAGCTGAGTGTCATAAATGTCATATTCTTAAGATATAGGTAAGGGAATATGACAGAGAAAAAGTTTACAGAGAGAGAGCAGGATGGAAATCATATGTAGTCCACTTAAGATGACCATGGCAGGAGCCTGAAGAAGTTATGGATGCCCCATCATTGGAAGCGTTCAACGTCACATTGAACAGGGCTTTGAGCAACTTGATCTAGTGAAAGATGTCGCTGCCTCTGGCAGGGACTTGGCCCAGATGATCTTTAAAAGTCCCTTCCAACCCAAACCAGTCTATGATTCTATAATTTTAGCAGTCTTAAAATAAAAAAAAATAAAAGAAAATAGTGTCTTGCTTGTGCTACTAATTTTATCTCTATCTACAGGTAACAGAGGGATAAGCAAAAGTTGCAGGAAATGCTCTCTATCTCAGACACTAAGTGATGGGATGAATTAACTTCTAGAAATGTCTGCCACAGGGTAAATCATCTGGGCCATATAGTCCTCCCTTAAATCTTCCTCTTCAGGTGCTTTGTTCTCTTCATTGTACAGGAAGCCTGGTCATCCTGCTTTGTCTAACTGATTACTTTTAGACAGCTCAAATTAAGTAATATCACCACCACCTCATCATAAATTCAGTGGAAGACTGGTAGTCTTCCAAAACAACACAAAAAGAGGTGTGCAAGTGTCAGCTGTGATCTGACCTGTAATCACATAGTCACTGGGAACTGTGGTGCATGGAGATGGTCAGTGCTGGAGCCAACGTTGGATGAGAAAGCTGTTGCAAAGCCAGACAGAGGACAGCAGAACTGGAGAGCCCTCCTAAGAGGCTGACTGACTGTCTGAGCACCTCTGCGGGTGCAGTCATCATAGTAATTCGAGCAGCAGGTCCATGACAGAGGATGTGCAGGTGTTAAAATAAGTGGGAAAGCGTCAGCAGTAACAAATAAGTGGAGGTACGTGGTGCTGGAGTGGAAGGAGGTTGCTATAGCTGCAGTCTATGAAAGTTTCCTCAATGGAGATCATGCTGTATCTTGGAAACATTAGAGGTTTTGTCCTTTGACGGGCATAGCTAATAATATAAGTAAGGAGAAGAATATGGTAGTAGTGCGAGCCTTTGGTAGGGAGATCATCACCCAAAATATCTTCTGTTGTCACAGACCCCTCTGTTAGATTCATCCATCCACAGATAATTGTCTAAAATAGATGGCATGAGATGCCCTCTCAAGTGACCTTTCACTGATAAAAGCAGGAAACCTGGCTTAAAGCAGGGGCTTACATTTTAAATGGCTATGGTTAAGGGAGATTAATTCTACCCTCAGCACTCAATCTAAGTTAATCATCAAGGCTCTGCCTGTCAGCTCTGTAAAGACATGTGGAGCACTCACCCCATTTTTGGGTAGTGGTTTATGGCTGCTGGATAAACCGTCCTCCCAAGTGGCAGTTTCTCTGCACTGGTTATAGAGAGCGTGCAATGAGAAAGCTCTTCAGAAAGATGCTTTGGTGACTCCTAAAAAATCAGGCAGGATGAACGTGGGCTTTTAAGTCTTTGCAACGGAGACACAGATATTTTCAAGAGCTGCATTTGGGTCTTCTCCCACTTTTTAGGGATAGAATGGAATGTTCATTCCTGATGCTAACAACCACTATAGTTGCACTTAGTTTGGGGGTTACCTCACCTAGTGTTTACCACCTAAATCCTAAATGTTGATTCCTATCCTGGATGAGATGTCTAAGACATAAAGTAGAATAAGTCATCTAGTACCCATTTCTGCTGATGGTTTGTTTCTCCCTAGCTTGAATTAAACATCTAATTTTCAAGTGGCCACCTGTAAACAAGTGAAGTTTCTTCCTTCCAAGATGTAGACGAGCATAACCGATGCTGCCAGATGGAGGTAGAGCTCTCAGAGCTGTTGTCACATGCCTTAGGTACACATTGGAAAGGTTGGGGTTTTTTTGTTTCAGTAGTGAATGCTGGTGAGTTGAAAGCAAGAATGATCTGAATCTCTTCTCTTTTCTCTCCTGAACTAAAACCACTCACAAAGCATGGTAACAGTGAGGCAAAGGTGACTTTTTTACCCGTACTAAATAAATGTAAATGATATGAGCTGATCAAATGCAGCCGACTGCTTTTATGAATTTTCTCATATAAACTTCTCAAAAGTGGAATGAATATCTAAGCTAGCAGGCATGCATTTTTTAATTTAAAAAAAAAAAAAAAAGCATTTATTAGAATGGATGAGAGTGCTAAATCTGACCAATATACCTTTGAAGTTCCCAGCCCCTTGCTTTATTTCACGAACTTACACTCCCTGAAATGTGGCATGGCTTTATATTTCACATCATCCATAACACGGATTTATCAAAGGTCACTATGGCAACATTCAGGCAGTCGGAGACAAATACGTGTATGAGCATAGAAACAGGACAAAACAAACTGAAATCGCCTTGTTCCCACCCAGTCTTCTCCCCTGTCCCTTCAACTCCAAATTTAGACGAGTGCTATTATTAATACTCCAGTCGATATTACCTCAGCAGAGATTGAAAAGCACGAGAGAGTTCACACCGCGCATACGGAGAGGAATATCAGTGTTGTATAGGCACATTGCACGCAAAGGATCACTGGGGCTATGGGTAACTCTGCAGAATAATTGTATTGGCATGTGTGAATTCTGGGAATCAGAAACTCCTAATATTTGTTTTGGCTGTGTTTCCATGGCAGTAAGTGCACTTGCTATTAATTCTCTAGTTTATTACTAGTCTTTATTCCTAGTATTTGGGGGAGGGGGTTATTCACATTCACTTTGGAATTCCAGGCCTTATATTTGAACCTGAAGTTACTAACAGTAAACTTATATATATAAATATATAAATATATGAATATATAAATATATAAATATATATGTGTATATATATATAAAATGAGACATTCAGAATCACGAATCTTTACACTGATAATGATAACGCATTTTCAGAAGTGATTGAGAACTTTGAGATATACCGATCCTCTTTTAGTAAGAGTGTTTGAAGGTGTTTTGGAGACAGCTGAATGTATAACATTTTTTCTTGTTGTTGTTTTATTTTGCTCATTTTAGAAAATGGGACACTTTTAGCATTTAATTCCCTGGAAAGATGCAAAAATATCCAGAAAGTGAAAGAGTTCGGATTTTTTTTTTTTTTTTTTGCTTCTCTGTTCACGTATATATTAATATATTGTTATATATTGCATACACAGACCAACACGTGCGCACAAATCTCTATGAAAAAGTATCAATGGAACTGCAGTTGCAAAGTGAATTTCTCAGTAATTAAGATAAGCCAAAACAAAAGTTGCTTGTGAAACCTTACCTTTCTCCCTTTTATTACATGTTATCTTGCAACTTACTGATATGGTAGTTTACTAGATTGAAATGGGAACCTCCCATGGTGAGAACCATGCCCAGATAGCAGTAGTAATCCATTGTCAAATTTTAGCTTTATTGTGCAGTAGTTGCTTCCAGAATATATTTTCTACACATAGTTCAAAGACTGCTCTAAAGACAGAACTGTTTTTTTCCTTCTGGTCTTTTTTTTGGCATTCCTGCGTGGTTTTCCAATGTTAATCATCTTCAGAATATCCCTCTGAGGTAGGAACATTAGCCTTATTTTACTAATGGGAACTTGATAAATAGATTAAGATTAACATGAAAAGTATCCACTTATTTTGGTGTCCAGACTGAGCTCTGAGTGCCTGCTTTGGCAAAGGTTTAAGCATTTATACCTTATTAATCTCATCCAACTTTATCTGTGTAAAAGTAATTTTTCTCTGAGCTACTCGTTTTCTTATAGTCAGTGGGGAGGAACAAGCACATTCAGACGTGCTTCATCTAATATGTCTTGGATGAATACCTTGGGATAAGATGAATTATCTTCCAGAGGGACTAAGGCAGATAAATTCCACATTATTTATTTATTTGAAGAACAGTTCCCTTGAATTCAGTTGTAGTTAGGAGTGCTCAGCACTTTGTTAAGATGCTGCAAACTAAGTGGGTCGGGGACTTGAGGGACATCTGAACCATGTCTATGCTCCTTCTGCCTCTCAGACCTCAGAAACCCAAGTCACAATACAAAAAAATAAAAATAATAAAAAATAAAAAATCCATGAGCCACCACTTGTGTGAAGTCCGTAGTAAAGCAAAGTTGTCTCAGTCATCCAGCTGCTGTAGGAAGAGGCAGAGTATAAACCTGAAGGTTTTAATTTATGGAAATGCCTCTCAAATTCTGCAACAAACATGGTAAGTGCCATAAAGCTGACAACTTCATATACTAATTGCTGCCCTTCAGCTGTAGACCTTGCATCTACTGTTCCCACTGAGGGAAGGGTAGCATGGGAAAACCAGCACTATGCCATGCAATAAAAGCCTGCATCAGGTATATGTTTAAAAGGGCTGATATAAGAGTTTTCAGAGTGTCTTAATTTTGGCAGTTTCTAACATTGAAGAACTCGATTTTGCAACCATAAGATTGTCCTTGTAGTGTCCCTCCAATGCAATTTTCTATTAATTATTTAAAAAAGAGGGAAAAAAATAATACATTTTGGCACGTTGCCTCATATGGGCACCCACGCAGATCTTCCTGGGATTTGAAGCATAACACAGGAATTCCTGGAGAGTGAGATTCTCATTCCTAGTTCAGACGGAGTAACGTTTTCTCAGCGGGTCATAAAGGTATTGGAGGTACAGAGGACACCATGGGAGTGGTGTGTTTTTCAGCAGATGGGGAAGCAGAAGTTTCAAAAAGTTTAAAACAATCTTGACAGCCGGTATTCCAAGCCTGACCAATAGATCTGTATGATATTATGTTCTTTTTAACTTTTCCCCACTTGTATCAGCCCATTCCAGAACAATAATGTGCTTTGGTACTCATATACAACACCTTGAGAATTTCCTTAACCACCACAAAATTCATGAAAATATATTCAGGGCTGCATATGAAGGTATTTGAGAGCCCAACAAAGACAAGAGGAGATGAAGTTACTTGGAAAAAATTAGGGTACAATATTCCACTAGGGAAAAAATAAAATAAATTCTCAACCTCTTTTCCTTGAATTTTATTTTATTTTATTTCATTCTTTGTGTGAAAACCATCAGCAAATCATTGTTAACAGTGCACTGAAAATTAAACAAAATAATAAAGTGGTGGAAAAGGAATCCAGAAGTAAGTTCTACCTCAGTGGAAAAGAGAGTGAAACGGATATTAATATTTAATGTGGTGGAGGTGACAAGTGAAATGAGTACTCATTTCCCCTCTCCTTGGTACTGTGCACAGAGATATGCAGCTCCTCATTCACACATACATATTGATGCCTACGTTAACCATGGATGGGAAAAGCTTTTCCTCTTACAGGTTCTGAATCGAACTAAAGACCTCATTAAGCAAGCACATAAACACATGGTTATCCTTATGCAGGCACTTAAATCCCAGTTTTCAGTGAGTTTTACACATGTATAATTACACAGTTATGCAGTTAATTGATTTGGTTGTTAGGGTCATGTCTCACAAGATTCTGACTGATCAAACCACTTCAGAATAGGATTACTTTTGAGGACATGAAATCGTTTGGATTAGTTTGAGGCATCTTCTAGACTGAAACTATTCCTAAGGAACCATAAATGTTTTTTTTTTCTGATCAGATTAAGCACAAGAATATGAAATGGTTGCACACAGAGAAATAAATAAATATAATCAAATCACTGCAAATGAGATTGTTGGTCTTGTTAAAGCACATAGAGGTCATAGAAGTCATAGAACCTATATCGATAAAGCATACAAAACCTTGCTGTGCACTAGTTAACTAAAGTTTTACTTGGGAGAAAAGGAGGGCAGGGTGTGACAGTCTCAGACGACTACTGAATTCAGTATTGGCTACTGGATTTCAAGAACAAGAGGTGAACCAACTGTACAGAGTTCAGAGGAAAGCAGCAAGAAAGATCAGAAGTCTAGCTAACATGGACCATGAGGGTAGTCTGAAGGAATTACACTTATATATTCCAAAAGAAGGAATATAAGTGTATATACTTGTGTATATAATGTATATAGAGAGCACTCAGAAAAATGAAAAAGCATTTTGTTTTTTTTTTTTTTCATGAAATATCATTAACCTTATTACCAAAAGAATCCAATTCCAAATCTTTTTCAAGGGTGATGGAATATTAATGGTCCTTGCCTTTGCTATTATGACGTGTCTCCAAAATATTACATGATTTCAAGAAAAGACCTTCAGAGCTTTTTTTTTTTTTTTTTTTTTCCCTTTTTTTTTTTTNTTTTTTTTTTCCTAGTTTTGCAGTTCCTGTACTACCAAAAGGAATGATGGCCATCTCAGCCTTTACAGGGAAGGATATGCTGATGTTCAGACTTAGGGAGTATGGGTTCAGACAGTAGCTGTGTAGGTATACTCTATGGCTTTAGTCATTATCATCTAATTTCATCCAGTCTCTTAGTCAACCCATCTAATTTTTTTCTGCCTCTTTTCTTGTTTCTTAGATGAACATAGTATTCCTCTTTTCTGTGTCTGATCAGTTTTATCTGTTCATATGGGAGGATTCGTGGGATGGGACTACCTCTCCCATGCCCGTAAAGAGCACTTAGTATAGTGACTGGAAGTTGTAGAGTAGTATGATAATACATACTTGTGTTTGTTCCCCAGAAGAAGGAATCAATCCTGCCCAACCTCTTTTGCTTAGAAGATAATACTTCTGATGGATTTTTAATGTCTTCTAGCCTCAGGATGTGGAATGTACCAAATTCTCCATTTTAAGTTCTCCAGAGCATTGTGTCCATAGTATTCCTGGGCTAATAAATGAACAGGATTTATTAATGTGTTTATCTGTTTTATACCTCTGCTCAGTAAAACTGTGCCTCAGAGTTGACTACTGGTTGCTTCCTTGAAAAAACTAATGATGGGAGGAATTTGGCTCCAGGCTTTGGTTGTAAAAGTTTTACTATATTCTAAATCCAGAGACTCTTGACAGCTGGCAGCATGGATTTCAGCCTCTGAAAGGGTATTGGTTTCCTGGCATGTTGAAGCTGATTAAATTATTTTCATATTATTCTAAATGAGTTTTAGAGAGTCTGTGGTGATTGGATGTTTCAGCAATGCCATAAACTTGGACACCTGCTAAGCAGCTATGAAATATGAAGAATTATGGAGCAGTTTTGATCAGTACAAGATGAGAAAAATGACTGGTGCAGGCAAAGCATTAAGAATTCCTCAAAATACCAACTTTTTCATTATTAATACAGTACATAACCTGAAAATATGCTCCATCAGAAGGTGGAGATTTATGCTGATGGATAGAAAAAGGACCCCAGAATAGGAGTCATTCACGTTCATCCTTACTTGCCCACAGCCCCATCCCATTTTCATTAAAGAAAGGTCTGGGTTCACCTTAGCCTCCTGTATTGCTTTCTCATCACTCATGTCCTGGGTAAATGTACAAACACAAAACCTGTGCATTACTGTTTCAGGAGATGAAAAGCATGAATCATGATCAGTGTGTAGAGACAGTGTCATGTAAACTTTGGGTCTGTGTCCGTTGCCCAGGGAAAGAGGGATATTGATTTAGTGAGAAGATGCACAGAAAAGATAATTCTTACTCAATTCTCTTGGTACCATATAACACGCTGTAGTTTTTCTTACAGTCCAGCCTAGTTAATGTCTCATTTGTGATTCCTGAATATGATTACTGACTAAACAGAGATGCCTGCTGTGAAGTAAATGTTTCAGTCGGAGGTAGTCTCCTAAGCATATGTGGTCTTCACTGAGAATCTAGCCAGCATAATCAATACAGTCTAAGAAGCAACTCCTCTCACCTTGAAGTCTGCTTACCATGGGTCAGATGAATCAATTTTTAAAATGCTTATTTCTCTGTATGGAATGAAACGGGAACCTCAGTTATGAATTGTGATGGAGACAGCTAAGGATGAAACACACTCTGATGAAGCTCATCCTTCCTGTGAGTTGAGCTATGAAGCCAGCAGTCTTTCCTGCTGCCTTCTCACCAGCTCCCTCTGTCTCTCCCACTGGTGCAATGATGCACCCAGCCCAGCAGATGCTCATTTCTCCTAAGAGAAACTGTGTGCTTTCTTTCAGGTAGGACAAATCTCACTAGCGTTCCTAGCTGATATACAAGGCCAGGGAGCTACTATTAATTACTCTATCTGTATTATGACAGAACTTAGAGTACTTGTGTTTGGTGTGGATATCTATAAGAGCCTGTCTCTGCTCTAAAGAGCTAACATATTATTTTAATCAGTGAGTCCCGATAAACAATGCCTGGATAAGGTAGCTGAGATGTGAGGCAAGTGTATGACCAAGGTTTTCATTATCCACCAGCCCACTAGAAGCTGCATTTTTTTTCTTTTTTTCCAAATTGCTCTTTGCTGGTTTTCTCTCTCCTTCCCCTCTCACTCCCCAAATCATCCCATTTCCTGCCTTAATTAAATGATTTGAGGGTCTGCATAGACTCCTAATAAGAGAAGACACACTTTAAGAGAAACACCATTGCAACTGGAAATGAATATGACTTTCAGAAGCCACTTGCCACAAACTGAATTGGGCCAGAAATAACAAACTGTTATTGTGAGCCATGAGCGAGGACGTGTGCGGTATCTCCTTTCTCAGGAGATCTTACAGAGATGCTGATTCACGTGCTGTCTTCCTCCTTTGGCTGAGCAGAGTGCCAGCCGTTGGGGCTGTCATTTTACAGTGTGAAAGACAGACAGGAGATGCTCTGGCAAGAGGTTTCCAGGCAGTAGGGTAAATGAGCCAAAGAATTCCAAGCCACAGTCTCTCTCTTTCCTACCCACCGGATTATAACTGCAGCCAGAAGAGAGATGCAGATGAAACAAGAGAGCAAGAGAATGAGGTTACTGTGCCGAGAGGTATGGTCCAAAGAAGCATGTTAATTTTGTTAGGGTTTGGGCCAGCAGAAGGGGCCCAGAGTGGCAGAGAGGGAAGAAGATGAAGGAAAAAGCAGGGATTATCAAGCCCATTGCCTAATGCACGTTGCCCAGTGTTGATGGTTGCCTGCTTCGAGGCCACCCACATGGGGTAAGTGACACTTGTGAATGACTTAGTAAAACTCATGGGGCCTGTCAAGGCAGTGAACAGGAGTCTCTCTCTTCGTCAAAGAAGGAGTCATTTAAAAACAGAGCTGTGAAGGGGGAATGGGAGTGTGTGTGTGGTGGTAATAGAAACACAACAGCAATGAGGAAACATGAGGTTTTGCAAGCACGGCTGAGGTGGTCGGCACTACCTTGCTATCAGTACCCAACACTGAGACTGATGGGGTTTTGTTCTCCCCAGACCTGGTGGTGGAGACCAGCTTGGAGGAATGAGTCAGGCTCACCGTTTTAATTCTTTGGACATAAAACTCAGCATGGGGTATGAGGGAGAGCTCCCACTTGACAGAGGCCACCTAGAAAAGCCAATGTTGTTCTTAGTGGGGTGAGTTACCTCATCCTGAGCCAATAGGTGGGAAAAATCCCAACATCTCACCCTTCACCAGCGCTCTGCATCTCCAACTGGTTGCTACAGTCCATAAGAGCTACAGAGAAGCATTTGAAAGCTCTCCAAACTGAAGGAGCCTCATGAGACTTTCTAAAAGTAATAAAACTACTTCTTCCTAATCCTTGTTTTTCTTCCTTTTGTTTGTTTGTTTTTGTTTGTTTGTTTGTTTGTTTGTGGTTTTTTTTACTTACTGGTCAGGCTAAGAAATGATAGGCAGAAGTCCAGGTTCAAGTCACATCCAGCTTGTGAATTGGTTTTTCAACTTCCAAAATAAATGGAAAGTTCAGTGTGACTACTGATGCAGTGTTGATTTTATCAGAAAGGATTTTCCCTGCCTCATTCCACAGAGTAATTTTCTTTTTAAGTAAGCCCACAATTTCAAGGGTTAATATTAAAATTGTTTCAGTCTTCACGCAGAAAAAAGATGACCTGCATAGAGGCATTGTCATCAAATTCTAACCTGGCCTAATTTGACAATGACAAGACAGAGGATTTTCAAATGGAGCAGAAATGCAATTGTGTTTGGGTCAAAGTGTTCGTTTTCTTGTTTAACTGTATAATGACGACCTTTCAGTGCCATGGCTGAGATACACAGATTTCTCACTGTTCAACAGTGCACTAACTCAAAATAAGAGTTAATACTTAAAGCTTGAAGGACCTTGCAAACAAAATAATGGAGAAAAAATAATTGTCCCCCATTTCAGAGGAGCTAAGGCACAAAAATTAATGCTTTTGTCCAGGAATCATTGGTACATCTGGAAAGTCGATGACCTCTACAGATCCCAACCAATAAGCTGGTAATGAAGTTTCCTTCTTCTAAAAACATATCTGTGACTTGTGAAGTACAACTCAAAGCCAATAGACCCTTTCTTGTGAGTTCACCAAAGACAGAGAAATTCAAGAAATGCAAATAGGAGCATCAGTTATTTTTTTTATTTCTTTTTTTTTTTCTTCAACTTTGCACAACCTCTGAGATTTTGATCTGCCAAGTTTCACACAGCTTTAGTTAATTCTTGTTCAAGAGCAAGTCTTCTGACTCAGAGTCATATCCTAAAATTCTTCCTTGTGAAGGTTTCACACTACTGAGGGCCAGCAATGCAGATCCATTCGCTGATGTGATTTGACTAATCCCCCTATAATGAGGAAGTGGAACAGCTGAGATGAAAGCCTGAGCCCTCACTGTGCAAAGGTATGAACTAATAAGCACAGCTAAGCTAATATGGGGATCCGGGCATTCCCGGAGGGGATTTGAACCAAACTGACTTTGGTGTTTTTGATAAAAATGGATGCCAAAAAAAGTTATTGAAGGGTCCAAAAACTAAAGCAAAAAGTCAACAATACTACCACCTGTCTGTTCATTCATGATACTATTAGTCACTCAGTGGCAATAAATAAATAAATAAATAAATAAATAAATAAATAAATATATACTAAACTTACCCCAAATTTGAACGCATATCAGAACTTGCATTGTCACATTCACTTATTTGCAGTGGACAGCAAACATCTGTGGACTGCATTCATATCACTGAAGAAATGCATACATCTGTGTGCCTGCTAGGGGTATTTAAAACTGCACAGAGAGATGGGATCAAGCAAGGGAGGAATGTAATAAGATTAATATGGACTGCAGCTAGTCTGGGATAAACCCTATAAACAGTGAGATTTATTAGCCCGTGGAACTGAATTTCTAGAAAAATTGACCCACTAACTTGAGAAATATAAAACTAACCCAAAACCACACAGCAGAGAACATGCTGTACATCCTTGGTTAACAGATATATATCCTTCTGAATGGCGCTTTCCAGTCTCTGAAATGTGAGAATAATGTTTTGCCATTTATGTTGCTGTGAGGCTACAGACTTTATAATCATGGTGCTGTCTTCACAGAATAAGAGGCAGACTTGACCCTAAAGAATTTCCTCTCTCAGTCATCAATTAAATACAATTTTTGAGCATGAATTTTCCTTTATGTAATATGCCTAAATCTATCCCTATTAAACAAAGTATGCAGGCACAAGAAGAACTTTATGAGGATTTAGTGCTTGCTTAAGCAGTTTGGTGGATCAGAGCTTACAGAAGCAGGGTTACTCTTAAATTACTAAGGATAGGAGGATTGGAAGCCAAGGCACAGTGAGTTTGAAGTATTGATGTCTGAGATGCCAGTGATGAGACAATGGGGAACAAATGGAATTTTCTGCATAATTGATTAAAAGTAAAAAAAAAAAAAGAAAAAGAAAAAAAAAAAGACAATTTGAAAGTTTTAGCAGGTTACTACCAATTAGATGGAAAGCCTTGGTGTGTCATTTTGTGATTTTATATTTTTCTTCATACTGAGAGATGGACACATGGAAAATTCCATTGGTTGAGATTCTTGTTTTCCTCTCAGAGTGAATTACTGGTTGTAGATTATTATTATTAGTCAGTTAGCCAGCAGTTTCTCCCAGGAACATAAATTAAAGTGCTAAGCTGCATTGTACTGGGTATATGAAGGGTACCCAATTCAACTGTCTGTCACAGGTTGTCCAAAGCCATTTAAGATGCCTCAAAGTATCCTCTCTGGCTTCCGTCTGTTGCTGTACAAGAACACAAGGCTGGTGTCAAATCTGCCAGATGCAAGTAAGTACTCAAAATACCTTACCTGTCTCAAAGAACTCCAGACATCAATAGGTGGATGACTGAATCAAGTCTACATCATCCTCCCTGAGTGACTTATCTTGTGCAGAATCTTGAAAATAACCTGATGACGTGGCATGATGCTGAGATGGTCATGATGGGAGAGGGTGAGGAAGACAGAGAAACAACAGTGGCTGAAGACGCTGGGAGGACTGAGGGGGGATCTAGCAAACAAGTTGCTGGAAAGTGAGGTGGGAAGAGAACTGGGGAAAGCTGGTTCTACAGGGAGGACAACTTTCCATTACGGTGGTGGGAAAGCAGCACTGCATAAGATCATTTGGATCCTCCAAGTTGATAAAGAGAGATCGTGTTATATCACAGGCACCTTCTGCTCCTCCAGTATTTCAATGGGAACTACTCTGAGCTCATCCCAGCTAAAATAAGTCTTTGGCATGTGTCCCAAGGCCTTCATTACAGTCCGGTCTGACACTTGGAGCCACCCACCAAGAAGGAAAGAAACATCACCAAGCGTAGCCAGCTGGGTGTTGTCAGAGACAGCCAAAACCTTCATGCATACTACAGAGGAAGAACCGCAGCCCCATCTCAGGCCAAGAGAAAAACTTTTTCTCTGAATTCATATCCTCCACTGACATTATTAATCAGGCTGAAATCGGGCGGTGCGCATGAGGAGAGGGCAGAGAGCAAACTGCTTTTACTCAGATCAAAAAAAAAAAAAAAA
>VXBL01006857.1:932353-980898 GCA_013400195.1 Aramus guarauna
TTTTTTTTTTTTTTTTTTTTTAGTTCTGTTCAAATCCATTTTCCCATTACTAAATATAGATTACTACAAATGGGAAAATGGAATAAAAATCCCCTTAGTAAAATCCTTTAGTACCTTGCACTAAATCATGGGACTGTCAGTGCATCTGGGCAACACGAACCCAAGTCTTCCTGATTTTCTGTAGAAACAAGGGACTAAAGGCTGCTTTATGGTCACCTGTTGCATGCCAGCTTAGACCCAGTATCCTCTGAGGCACCTAAATTCAGGAAAACATCTAGCAACTAAAAGCTGCACACGCTAATTGCTCATAATTTCAATATATTGCCCATAAATTCACCTGTTTAATGTAGGGATTTTGACTGGTTTAAGTAGGAATGACCTTTTTACAAATTCAGGTGGAGAAGTCTACATCCTGAGTTAGTCAACCCAGCTTCTCCTTGGTGTTAATAGAGAAAAATAGATACTGAGTTCATTGAAATGCTTCTAAAACAAACAATAATAATAATAGTAATAAAAAAATCTTCCTGAAGGGAACAAAGGAACATTTTGAATGTGGAAGAGTATCTTAATGAAAGAGTTGCCAGGACAGAAAGCAAACATGCAGATGCATTCCTCCCTATTTTCTAAAACAAAGAATGGAACATCGCCAGTCAGGTTATTCATTGGCTTTCAAAGAAGTCTGCAAAGTACTGAAGTGCTCTTTCACGTGTTCTGACTTGTCTAATCTGAGGTGTTCGTATTGTGTCTATCAATACAATGACTTCCCTCATAAGAAGAGGCAAAGAAAGACTCATAAAGCCAACCTGGAGTGAAAATAGTCCTTTGAAAAAAAAATTATGACCTGTTATAAAAATGTTATATATTTTATGGCATTTTGAAACAATTGCACAGCTGTTTGAGTTTGCTCTCTTGCTATCTGTATGTCTCTTCCACTGAATACAGGTGGCACAGGTGGACGCAGGACAAAAGGCAGAGAGGAGACCGCTGTATTGGAAAAGACCCACAATTTGGTTCTCCCCCAGCTGTTTGAATGTTGTGTTTTTGTTTCCGAGGGTAAAACACTAAAACCAGCTAAAATACTGAGCGAGCTTTGTTCTGCTTATCATTTGTATTGCACCTTTTATTGTAATTAATCTGTTATTGATATGCAAGAAGAGGGAACTTTTACCTTGCTGCAAATCTACGCCTGACAAGCACTTTGATATTTTTTTCTATCACTCACAAAAGCTCTGGGCAGAATAAAGGCTATGAAGTGTCCAAGGCATACCGCTAACTGATACTCTGGTAATAAAGATATGCTCAGACAGGAAGATGTGACTTTTTGTCTTGAGAAGTGTCATGAACTTCTAGCTTAAGTGCTTTTTGGCATTCCTTCTGGGTAGGCATCAGGGTATCCAAGGTTTTTGCACCCTTGCAGTTTCCCAGTTCACTACTGGCAGACATCTTCCTGGCAGGGATGATAGGCATGGTACCTCTTTGAACTGAGTAATGTAGCTGATAACTCACGTACCTGTTTCTTCAGGATGTCTGCAGATTTAGACAGACTTCTGCCTGTAGCATGTGGCACCTATGTGTGATATCTTCGAGCTCCCTTTTCTCATTCTTGAGGATTGGAGACTTTCAGGAAATGGGCATAATCTCATGAACCAATGTGCCAATATTTTCTATGATGTAAATTGTCCCACAAAAGATGTAATATTATGTTTAAAAGACATTTCTTTTCTATTTTCTTTAAGTCTCTCTCACATATCTTGAGATATGAAGGCCTGCTCCTGCAACCTGTCTATCAAGGACAACGTTGCTGTGTCTGAGCACCACCAGCCTCCAGTTAGCTTTACCTTCATAACCTCTGCTGACACAAGGCTGGCCTGATTTCACAAACAGGCAGGTCAAACTCAGGAAGCAAAATGAAATATCAAAAGTCTTCTATGAAATTTGGGGAAATTTTAGGGAGTAGCAGCCAGAGCTACCCATCACCATGAACCATCAGGGTGAACAGTGCATCAAATCTACTCCTTTTGCTGAGTACATGGAATTCTACATTATGCCCTGAAATTTTTGGGGAAGTGCTCTTAATTAAAATAGATTTGTTGTAGCTCTAGTCAATGACAAAACATTGATTTTCTCACGTTATCACTATGTTCCATTTTATTCTGTCAGTTTTTGCTTGTCTCACTCTTCCCTGTTTCATGAGATATGATCTTGCATCCTTTTTGCAGGTGAGCCTGAAATAGTGTGGAGTTTTGATTCCTCTTAGGTCATAGCTTTATCAAGATGTTATTGCTTCAATTTGAAATATCTGGCCAGGGATGTCAAAAAAAAAAAAAAAAAAAAAAGGGGTTTTCAAGATCAGTGTTCATCCTGTGCTTCTAGAAAGTAAACCCTTACTTGAAGTCAAATGATAACATTCCATACCTAAAAGTGATGGTCTATCTGATTTATGTATCAGCGTTACTTTTCTTAAACGACAGTACAGGGGTCAGTGGCTAAAAGCCCCGTAAAATCGTCTTCTGAAAGGCAGACCATAAAAAAGGCAACACAAAAATCCACTTCCTGGCAAACAGAAAGCCAGTCCTTGCTCACATCTGTACAAAGAGACCGCACCATTTAACTGGGAGCGCACTTGCCATATCTGGCAGCGTCAATGGGAGGTTATAGATCTCCACTACACTTAAGCACACACTTATGTGTCACCTGCTTGAGATTATTTACCCGCTTACAGATAAGACTGAGTTTCAATAGTCTGTTCTGTGAGGAACACACCACAAATGCTCTTTGCCCAGGCTATGCCCAGGCTACTAAACATTCGGTATTGTCTGGGAATAAGCATGGGTTATTCATACTCAAATATTTTGTGACATTCATTTTTGTTACAATTTTTTGACATGGCTTAAGAGGTAGCATAGGCCAGTGATCATCCTCAACAGACAACCTGGGTGCAATGACTGTCTTTGAGCAGTAACAGAAGTTGGCTGTTTGGATGGGAGCTGGTCTCTGCCAGATGACTTCAGGTCTAGAAGATGGTCCTTGTTTCATTTTAGATTGTAATTGAAGGTGTTTTGGAGCTAGTTACTAACAGCTAGGCAAGAGCTACTCCATCTAAAGCGTTTGGGACAGTTTTAGTATGATGATGGGTTTGTCATGTAGCTGCGGAAAACTACAAATGCAACTAGGCTTTAAAACATCACCGGAACCTGGAAGCTACTAGATGTTGCCTCCAGCAGTTTCTTTTGTTAGGCTAACTGTCTGCAGCATTTTATGGAAATGATTGCTTTACTTTGCCAATGTTACACACCTAAATATTATTGTTTTATGATACTTTGTTGGAAAGGGATTACATTGAAAAGGCTAGGTAAGGAAAAGATAGAATCAAATGCTAAATCAGTTTGATGTTTGTGATCTTCTGAACTCTCTTATCTTAGATGTCTTTTGAGTCATTCTTATCTCTCTTTCCTTTCATAATCTTACCTTAATAATCAAAACATGATAAGAGTAGAAAGGGCACCGGAATAAAGCTGTTTTAAAGTGAAATTGCTTTCACACAGACAGAAGCTCTGATTGGGTTTAGTCTCTGCAAACCTTGGTCTTGATCCTAGAAAGGCTTCACCCTTACACACTTTGGCCTATGTCGTTAACACCAGAGTGTTAAAGTTCTATAGAACTGGGATCTTATTTTAGCTCAACTCTTTGGTGTTATAGCTGGGTGGGTGAATAGATACATATGCCTACAGACATCCATACAGAAATAGATACTTGTGAAATTATATTTAGTATATGTGCCTTATTCTGCTAACATGAGTGTCCCAGTATAGAGGCCATACTGAAATACAGCTGCCAACCTCTGCTGCTGAGACATAAAACAAGCATTGAGTTGGGATATACTAAGAACGGAGTGGAGATGGCAGCACTGCTGACTGCATTTGTGGAAGGAGACTCTTAGGATGATGGCTTTGGAGGGGTAAGATAACATGGGAAGACCAGGGAAAGTGGGATTTTGACCCTCTCAGGTGGGTAGTCTGCAGAGGACATTTAGCAATCTGCTACCATATAAAAGCAGTACTGTTGGGGTGATATTTTTTTTGATTGAATGTAAATGATTTGGCAGCCTAAATGACTTGAAACCGGTCATGAAAATTTCTGTCTCATTCGATTTGGTGACAGGTTATATTGTATTTGCTGCAGCAAGACAGCCAAGCTCTCTTTAAGCTATCTGCCCTGCGTCCTGATATGAGGTCTGTAATAGCAGTATATATGTCAAAGTAGCTTAAAAGTTGTGCTTGAGATGCGATGAGAAATAGTGCGACCAAACCTAGATGATGGGAACAAGCCACTGAAAGCCAGTTTGTTCACTGCTATGTTGTATTGCCAAATTTTATACCTTTGTGGACTAGATACTTTTAAAAGTGATGAGTATGCTTCCCTTACCTAAAGAAAAGTCACCAAAATAAAGATTTTTTTTTATTTATTTAATAAAGAAACAAAACTTGACTTCCATGAAGTCAACTTCAGTCCTATCAACTTCCATGTTGATAGGACAAGGGGTAGAGGGTTTAAACTAAAAGAGAGTAGATATAGATTAGATGTNTAAAATAGTCAATTCTATTCTCAGGATTCCTGGAAAGTTAAGTTAATATATACTTAATTTATTCATGTCAAGAATCTTGAGCCCTTTAGCAGGACTACACTTCAAAAGTCCATGTGTTCATTCAAATTATTCCACAGCTTCTGGAAAAAACTTGGTTTTCCCACTCAGCTGCAGCTGATGCAAATCTCTTACATGCTTTGCTACCTTCAGTGAGAATAAGAGATTTTCCTTCTTATTCTATACTACAACATCTGGCCACAATTAGTTTGGGATCTCACATTTTTTGAGTAGACGTCAGCAATAATTTGTATTTCTCCCTCCTCCTCCTTTTTATATGCAATATACGGGACATACTTCCACAGGGAGCTAAACCAGAATGTAAGACAGTCATTCCTGTCTGCGTCATTTCTTTCCAAAATGTATTGCTCTCAGGACAACCTGATGGCTCACGTACCAAACTCCATTTTTTCCTCCTATGTCATTTCCAGCATTTGTCACCACCTCATACTTTAAGCTTTAAGCACTATCCAGGGAGTTGCATAACTTCTGTGCAAAATTCAGATACAAATCAATGCATAACTTAGGCGTTAAGAAGAAGCCAAATTATCCTCTGCTAGAACACAGGCGGCTAAATCATTCTTTTTTTTTTTTTTTTTTAATTTTTTGCTATTTGCATTGGGTCTGCGAAGACAACACTAATTTTTCATTTTTATGGCCTTTTAACATGAACTCCTTGTAAGCACATAACCTGCCGTATGATTGAATACACAGAAAAACAAAACCCCCAAACAGGCTTAATATGAAACACAGTGCTAAATTTTAGGCGTACAATGCAGGAAAAAAATCAAACTGCTACCAGAAGGCTTTTTATTTTATTCCCTCTCACAGCTGTGTATTTGCATTATAAGCGCGCAGCCCGAAGTCTTGCTGAATGCATCAGCTAACCCCTGTGCAAAATGAAAGCACGGGTATTACAGTGGCGAAGGACACCATTGTCCAAGTGGTGAAACGCTCAGAAAAACCCATGAAACACGATGCACCCAGTGCCGTGGGTGTGGTGGTGAGTCCAATGAATCACTGGCAGCAGACTAAGTACAGACAGAAGTGTCCAGGCTGCTCTGGTTTTAAAGTGAAGGGGTAATTATATGGGGATAAGGAAAACTGCTCAGTCTCTGTAGAATGGGTTTGTTCCACCTCGTTGTTGCTGCTTAAAAATCATGCACTTGCCTAAACTAGGGGTTGAGCTTTAGGCACCTAGTCCCATTTCAGTCCTTAGCAGACTCGTCTGGTCTCCATCTGCCATTGCAGAAGGATTTAGCTCTGTTATGGCTCCTGAGTTGAACCTGCCAGCCATGTGTGTATTCTCAGACACCCTTATATGGCATGAGATGTCTGTGCTGAGGCAACTGGATTGTGTCCTAATTATCTAGGCTGCTGTTAATGCAAAGGGAGAGAAACTGGTACCTCCAGAGGCTGATATATTGAGTTCTAAGTGTTTTAGACAAGGGTGATGGATTGCTTTTCTCTGCTATGCAAAAAAACCTTGACACTGTAATTAGAAACTTAAGGTTGGATGCAGTTGCCAAATCTCAGGTATACAGAGCCATTTGAGATACCTCTGGGTGTCTGTAACATCTGCACAGGACTGGCAGATATGACACAGGACCGACGAGAGCTGTTCTCAGGGAGCAGCTACAGCCTGAACGGGATGTGTTATGGCTTCTTATAGACTTCTCAGTTTAGGAGCTTAGGAAATTTATGCCTCTCAAATGAAGGGCTTCTGCCTAAATATTAGTACCTTGTGCCATTTCCACTACCATGGGGCATCCCAACTTGCCTCCAGCTGCCCCTTCAAAGGACACAGTTGTCCCACAAGTCTTGGTTAGGAGCTCCTTGCATTGTGTGCTCCAAATTTGCTACATGAGCCTCCAAAACTGTTCTGGCTTGCTAACACTGGTGTGTTGCAGCCTTACATTACTTACTGAGTCCCAAGAGACTCTTTAGCATTAGCTTTCCCTAAACATTAGCTCTTAAACTCACATAGATGAGTAATTTTTCTGTCAGTTCATCATCACTCTGTGGCACTTCAAATGCTTAACAGCATCCCATGGGAGTGGCAAACTTCATATGATGATGGAACACAATTACTTTTGCCTCTGAGGGGACTGAGACCTCTGTCCTCTAAACTAATTAGAGGGTTTTGATCTGGATAAAATAAGAGACCATGGGAGAGATTATAACATCGAGCATAAGTATCAATATGTATCATGTATTAGTAGTTTCACATTGTGCATTTAGAGGAAAAAACAGTCTTTGACATAGGCTACCAGCTCAGGTTGGGACTATGTCATGTGGTCTGAGACACAGAAGAAGTTCATGATAGACTGAGTGCTTGAATCTGCATCTCCAAGTCACTGCATTGGCTTCAGTGAACCATTGCTATATCTCTTGTCAGGAAATCGACTGATGACTGATCTGTGTTGAGGCAGTCATAGATGGCATTTTTAGAACTTTAACCTTCTGAAAATGATTTTTATTATATTTTCTGATTTTTTTTAACTTTGCATTTTTGGTCTGTTCTTATACTCATATTTCCTCTTTCGGTCCCTAAGTGGATTTCTAAGGTTGCAGACTATTTCATGAATAGCATTCAATTAACAAAGATCAGACACCTAAAATGGGGTGTGACCAGGTGAACAAAATATGTAATGGGCCAAACTCAGATATCTTCTTGAAGTTAAATGAAATTGCTTCCTAGTATAAGCTGACTGTGTTGAGGGATATTGATTGGCTGTAGCAGGAGTTCAAACACCAGGTATACACGAGGGCACCTACACACAGACATGTGAGGGTTGGGTGGTATTCAATTTCTTAAATGCAGACATTGAGAACCACCTGAGATGTCCTGGAGTACCTTGTCTCCAACTGGTGCTGCAAAAGGACATGGGTGTCCCATAGGTCCTTGGTCATATCTCCTGGCCTGGTACAGATGTCACTGATATTCTAAGGTCTTTCAAATAGCACTGGATGACTCTGTGTGGGCAACTGAATTGAGCTTTAGATCTCCACTGTGTATAGAGAGACCTGAAAACCTATTGCTCACCTAGAGAACTAAATGCAGATATCTTAATCTGAAAGTTTAATCCTTCAATGTGGTGGATATAAACAACTAGTGTAGCCATCTGGAGATGTGGTGAAAATGTGTATCCAACCCCACAGCTGAGATTTGACCCACAATGACTAAGGCTCACAAGCAGCTACTCTGCCCTGGGAGTGTTCCTCAGCTGTGCCAGAGAAAACTGAATTAAATTTGTCTCCGTTGAAAGTCAGTCTTCTCATAGTTTCTCCGGTGTCAACACTGGAGAATAAGAGTTTCACAGAGCTATAAATCAAGTCAATTTGTATGACAAAAGAGAGAGCAGATGGATGGAAAAGAGTCCCTTCCTTCCTTTCCCTGATCTGGTCCTTCTTTCCCACCTGCCAAATACTGTTTTCTCTCTGTTTAGTAGGGTTTGTATTTCACATGGTTTATTTTCACTTACTTTGCTTTTTGGTTCTCATTTGCTTACCAGCATCTTTGCAACCTTTGGGAACTAGAGTACACTAACCCTGAGCTGAAAGGGATGCAGAACATAGTAATTATAGAGTTTCTGTCAAAATACAAAATTAGCAGGTTCAGTTCCCCTGACAGCCATGCCTCCCAGATCTGAAGATTTCTGAGCAACAATTTCACGCAAAGGAAATCCTCTTCTATGATAGCCTCATTCCCTCACTGACTGGGACCCATCCTTGATATGTACTGGGCAAAAATAGAGGAAAGCTGGACAAAATGTAATATAAAGGACATAGACATTAGAAGTATAAAAGATGAGAATGTCTTGGAATATGTGAAATCTGAAGAAGAAGACGATGAAGAAGAAGAAGAGGAAGAAGAAGAAGAAGAAGAAGAAGAAGAAGAAGAAGAAGAAGAAGAAGAAGAAGAAGCAGCTAGTAATTACAAGCTAATAGATCCCTAAGCCTCAACAGAGATAAGAGGAAAACAATGCTTTGCTTGGCCTGGCTAATCCTGGACAGCTATGAACACTTAAGTCCCATTCTTTTTCTTTCTATCAGGTCCTCTTAAAAAATATCTAAATCATTAAAAAAAAAAAAAACAAAAAAAACAAACAAAAAAAAAAAAAAAAAAAAAAAAAAAAAAAAAAAAAAAAAAACAAAAAAAAAAAAAAAAAAAAAAAAAAAAAAAAAAAAAAAAAAAAAAAAAAAAAAAAAAACAAAAAACAAACAGCTAAAAATGAAAGCACGGGCAAAGTCCTTCATAACTGATGTATCCAATAGGACATGCAGTAGGATGCATGGGCACACAGATTCAGCTGGGATATATGCCCAAACAGCCACAGATGAGATGAGATCCATGAAAATGTCTCCTGTCACACATCTGTCCCATGCTGCTTTGGCCATGTCCTGGCAGGTGAATGGATCCTTTGGTATCTGCAGTCCTCAGCAAGAAAGAGCTGTGGAGCTGAGCAGTGACCGGGACAAGATGTGCATGGGGAAGGTGTCACTTCCCAGCCCTGCCAACAGGACCTTCTTGTGGATGATATACGTCCCTTTTGCCAATGTGACCCAATACAGCAAACATGACAGGACTTGACCTTGTCCCATTTTTCATGGCAGGAAGAGAAAGATGAGAGATTGGGGGTACACACACGCATGCATGTGGACAAAAAAGTCAGAGCAGAGCAAGACCCTAATTTCACTAATTTCCAACTTTTTTTCAGTTCTACTGACTGTGGCACTCCAGATTTAAGGCTCTCTCTCAGTTGGATCTAGTGGGTCAGCACTGGTGAAATCTGGGAAAGCCTAAGTCCCAAGAAAATATGAAGACAGCACCCTGATAAAGCACATATTTCTGACCAACAGCCGCTCCTCTCCCCACTAGACCTCCTGTTTGCCCTTAGGAAAGTTCTCGTAATGAGCACTTTGCCCCTCACAACCCAGAGCAGGCTTTGGGGATCCCCCCTGTGAGACTCAGCAGTGGAGCAGAAGGAAAAAAGGAGCCTCAGACTACTCAATGGTGTTGAATTTTCCAGGCTTCTGCTTTAAATGTTGGTAGAGGATCTAATTCATTTCCTTGTTATATAGCCTTGTTGAGTGATTTAATGATGGTTGGTTATAATAATAAAAGATTTATGTCCTTAGACAATACACATGAGCGTTGCTTTTGATACAGTACACGGGGCTTTCCCCACCCTCCTTCCAGGAAGAATTTTTTTTCCTTTTAAATTCCTCATTGAACTACTCACACACATACAAATACCTGTGAGTGCACACATGCTTTCCTCTGCCATAACGGAGAAGATGCCAACCACAATTAGCACCAGGAACGGCTGCATTGCTTCGCTCATCCAGACCTGTCTTCTGTGAAGCAGACCAACTCACAGCTTCAAGAGTGTGAATCATATAAAAATAATAATTAAAAAAATACCACAAATGTCAATGATTCATGCTTCTCCTCTTTAATTTATTGATAATTTGGAGAAAGAAGGAGATGAAAGTGAGTAAAAAAACTGAGTCTATCTTTTTCAGAGAAATGATGCATTTTGTTTCAGCACAAATAAGGTGTTTGGATTTGAATACTTCTAAATGAATCCCTTAAAAAACAAAACAAAACAAAACAAATCAAACCAAACCAAACCAAACCAAACCAAACCAAACCAAACCAAACCAAAACACAAACACAAAAGTATACCAAAAATAAAAACTGATTTTGCAATTAACCCCCACTTTCTCAACAGTTTTAGTTAAAAAATATCAATGTAATCTGGCTTTCCTTTTAATTTCTACTAGTGGACTTTAACGAGTAGTTTGGTGAAAACAATATGGATCCATAGCTTATTTCAGTATTGCCAAATATGTTTTTTTTTTTCACTAAGAAGAATTATTTGCCCAAGAAATGTTACCCTGTGACACTGATGACTGTGTCTGTGACAAAAAGCAAGAGGTGCTCCTTCTTCTGATTTATGCAGTCATTTTGGTATAGATGAGTGTGAAGCATCTGTAGGAAAAATGTCTACCAGTTGTGAAAGCTTTACAAAAGTCTGCAGAATTGCTCCTCCTATAAATTTCTTCCATTTTTTAGTGTCATTTTTTGGAATTTGTAGTGTATATAATTAAGAATGGAGGCATCCATTCAGGAAGAAAGTGACCAATCTGTTCTCTGTTTCTCTCACAGTGAGGATAAAAAGTCATGAAATTAAACTAAAGTAAAAATCTCAATGCAAAGCCCCCTCCTTGCAAAAAAAAAAAAATCCACCAATACCCACAAAACAACTACTGAACAAAAAATCTCAAAGAATGAACTCCTGCACTGATTTCTGAGAAAGGGTTGGAGTCTCCTTCACTGAGTTTTTTAACAAGTTAGACACAGGAATGGCATAAGTTGAGTTGTTTTTTTTTTTTCTTGGAGAAAAGACAGGGATGTGTTTTTTTTCCTTTAGGCTAGGTATAAAATTCCAAGATTAGAGCTTGACTTATTGCTTTAAAGCAGGCTGAATAGCTTTGTCTTTCACAGGGTTCAGTATATTTTTCCACATCGATGCTTTATAGAGATGTTTTATTGAGATATGTTTGGTTAGCAAACACTCCTTTTCTGACTCAAATTAATATGGGTAAAACCAGATTTTAAAAACTGGTTTTAAAAATCAGTGTACAATTTTGTATCAAAGCCACACAGAAAATAAAGCAGAAAGATTTGTATGAAAAGTTCAGTGAAATCTGGGAACCAACATTGTAGTGTCACTTGGAGATTTCTGAAATTAAAGTAACTTTTGTTAATTCCTTATTTTTATACACTTTCCTCCAAATAGTCAGTAGGAACCAATGACTGTTGCTTCTTTTGCTTCTTTCAGAACCAAGAGAGTGTCTTCCATTTTTATATCCCAAGAAATGGCAACACCAATCTTGCTCAATAATAATCAAAAAGTAATGACAGGAAAAGCAATGCATAAACCCATTTCTGGCTTCAAGTTAACAAGGCTTTTAGCACACGTTATAGTAACTTATGGATCCAGTGATCTGTAAAATTATTTGTATGGTTAGAGATGGTACATTATAGGCATTGAGATCAATGAAACTTGCAGATGAATGGGACATGTAGGTTGGTCCTTAGAAGAAACATGGGTTAGCTGGCTACAGAATTTCTGTGGCTGTGGTTTCCCAAGCAGCTGAAGCATTTTCATAATTTATTGCCACCCAAAGCAAGAGGTCCTTCTCTCACCCACGTCCTCCCCTGGTTCTCGTTGGATCCTTCAGTGGACCAGTTTGGTACGCTGACACAGAAAAAAAAAGTCTTCCCTACCTCTTTTTTTTCTGAGTTAATTTTCTATGGGAGTAAAGAGTTGTGTCAATTCATGGGAAAGAGGAGGGTATGCCATGAGTGCTACAGACATTGCACGGGGAATTTCCTTCCCCCTTTCTGCAGCTGTGAGCTTTGCAATGTCCATTGTTAAAAACACAAGCCTGAAGGATCATAGCAAAAGCCTGAAACTGCAATAGTACAGGCAGGTACAACTGACTGAGAGTGGTCCCTTTTTTTTTTAATCCCTGAACCTCATGGTACAGTAGCAAACACTTTATATATCCAGGACTTTCATATTTTTCTTCTTTTTTTCTTGGTAATACATAGAGGATCCCCATTGAAATTGGGCTCCTGTGTTCAATGCTGTCCAAAGATACCAGCGGACAAGGGAAGGTAGCTTTGAGATTGGTTACATGGCCAACACCCTAGATCAATTTCTGGCAGAACTGTGACTAAGACCACAGTTTTTATAGGCCAGCTTGAGTGTTTCACATGTTTGTTCATATCATTTACATCAGTAAAATAAAAATTCAACCCCCTCCCCACCCTTTTGATCCCCCAAACAGAAATCTCACTCCCTGCTGCTTTTCTCCAAAGAGATGACAGCTATTTTACACTGCGATGTGGCAATCAAAAGCTCGCTCCAATGGCAAAAGCCATCTGCAGACCAGTTTCCCTCCTATGAGGGGAAGGGAGTTGGGAGACATGTAGGGATTAACCAAATGGACTAAACAAATCACAGCCACTCTAGGAAACAAGATTCATATAGAAAAGCATAATTGGATTTTGAACAAGTCTTGAACAAGTTAAAATTGCTCAGCAAGTACAGTGTTATGGGGCAGATTGAGTTTTACACTAAACTGAGTGAGGAGGTTGGACAGAGGTCTCCTACAAGGACAGTTGAACAAGCCAATGTCAGACAGGGGTGCAGGAGATGTCCTTCTGTCTCATTCAGCACCCCCCGGTTGGATAAATGTTTGTCTGCATGCTGTATTTCACATGAAATCTGAACCTTGTGCTCACTAACATCCAAGGTTTCTTTTTCTATATGGTTTGATGGCAGCTGCAACAAACCTACTGCAGAAAGCAACACAAAAACCCTATGTCTCATCCTGTGAGATGTAACATTTATATGGCATGAGTGTTCCCAAGAGAGGAAAGTACCCAGGGTAGAGGAGGAAAAGGTATTGGATGTTTGCTCCCTGAATACAGACAGTGTTTTCTCGTGCTGTAACCAGCTAGGACGTTCCTGTGTCCGTCTTGTTATTGTTCTTGGCGGTCAGGTCAGATTTCCACAAGACAGTGGAAACGGCCTGTCAGAGCAAAAGGGCAGCCGAGTGCGTGCGTGTGTGTCTGCAGCTCTCGTCTCCTGAAAGCAAATCCCTGACCCACCAGGGAGGCAGAGGAGTGAAGGAGGAATCAGGAATTTGCTCTGGCCGTGGATGATGTGGGTCTGGTCCATGCAAGGGTGAAAAGTGCCAGTGATTGCCTTGGAAGAGACACCAGTCCCTGTGCAGGAAACAGAGGCAATGACATTACCATTAGAACTAGGCCTCCAGGAAGGCAAAGATATAGAATCCTTTATTTCTCTAAGTCAAGTTTTTCCTTTTTTTTGCATTCTTTATGCTTTCTTCTCCCTCCTTTCCTTACCCTGTGGCCTATGAGCAAGTTCTTCCTCTTCTGTTTTTCATTTCTTTTGAAAGAAACTTCAGGCTGAGATTAATTTCTGTGTGAACAGATTTTGAGAGAGGTGCCATACACTCCTCCTTTATGTCCACGCACAGGACGAAAGGACCAGATTCCCAACAGCTGGGTTCTGATGTCTGTTGTGGTCTTTTTGCATCAAAGAGACGTAGCATCATGTGCAGAACAGCACTGGGAGCAAGGTCTGGCACCCAGGTGTCCTCTGTCACGTACTGCAACATCAGTCTCCTATTCACTTGCTCTTTCTGGCCCTGTGAGTCCTGGATCCCTGTCTACACATCGTGCCAGTGCAGATGGATTTGAGTCCTTCTGCAAGAGAGGTGGAGCACAGTTCTATCCCAGTCCATTGTCTGATGATTATGTTGTCCTAGGAAATAAGGCATGGAGCTGATTAAATTAGAAAAATGATAAACTTAGGTTCATAGCAATGGAGCTAGAAATTATTCAACCCATCGAATATCTAATTTGTCTCCTGGAAGTAACTGTTGAATGGGGAAGGCAATGGATAACTTTGCTGCCAGTTAAGGACCTGGCTGGATCAAATGGACAGAGTCGACTTTATGGCTCACGGTTACCAGAATGGGTGACTCTGAAGGCCTATTTTGCTCCACTACACAAAATGTAGGTACCTCCGCACATGTATATGGGGAATAGAGGCCCTAAAATCTCTTCAAGGACCATCTCCAGATGAGAGACTCTGCCTAACAAACATACTTGTTTGTTTGTCTGGAAGCCTGCAGAGACCTCTTGGTCTAAAGGTCTTGGCGTGCTGTGCCGCACCACTGGAAGTCCCAAAGGATTTTTTGTCATCTAATATTAATGATGAATCACTCCCTGGAGGCACTGATTTTTCTTCACCAAATGCAATCAATGGAAGCTGGAGTTTACTCTTCCACATACAGTTTGCAGATCCCCAGAGCAACCTGCCTACTTTCTTCTCGTGGTGTGGTGTGAGAAATCATCTCTCCTGGCCTAAGGCAAAGCAGGCATCTAAGTCTCAGACATCTCATTCTGGACAGAGTCTGGTGACAGCTGCCAGCTGCACACACTCTGGTGAAAAGATCGCAGAAGCGATGTTGTTTCACTACATCCTGCAGGAGAAAAGCAGTTCTGCACTGGGTCTGAGTCCAACAGGTATTTGTAATTTAATGGTTTTATATCTAATTGTCAGATCACAAGCAGCATGACCTTCCCTGCTTCCAACAGGGGAACTTCAAAGCCTTTCCCTGTCTCACACAGCTTGTTGCAAACTGGTCTGCTGAACGAAGAAGACATGACTTCTAGAAACCATGCCAACAAACAATGTCCTCAGGAAACATTTGTGAATGTCCCAACGAGCTCTGCTCTTTGCATATATGCTGCTGTACCTTGCTGGATAATTCCAGAGCCCATTCCAAAAACATGTCTTGCTCTGGAAACAATTAACAGTCACTCTCCCTCCAAAACAAAAAAAGTCAGGGATTCCTTGTACCTTACCATGAAACTGAGAGAGAGAAAAATTATTTCTTGTCTTTATAACAGCTGATCACACTACTCCAGAGCATCCAGCAAAGCAAGGCCACCACAATTTACTTCCCTCAACAGGCAGTTGCTAAAGGTTTAAGCAGGGCTTAAACTCCCCCTCTCCCACTTCAGATGGAAGCTGATTAATTTAGCCAGGCAAAACCTGTATGGATATGCTCTTTCAATAATCTTTTATTAAGTCAGTGACAGCTAGGAGAACAAAGAAGCTTAGAGGCAAGGAAACCCTTCTGCAGGTCTCAAACAGAAGCAATACACTTCAAGCTAAGAACATGGTGGGAACAATTCCTCTGAGCGTAACTTAATTATGCTAACCAGTTACAGAATGGATATATGAGGAGCAGGAGGATGTGTTAGCAAGGAAGAGTTGATAAGGTCATTAGTTCCTTAGGGACAGGGAAGGAATGATATGGATAATTATCTTTTGTGAAACACTGAAAGGTTAGTCCAGGGTCAAGAGTGAGGAAAATTGTGCTGTGGTATAAAATCAGTATCTAGAATCTATGATTTTTAGCATGCAGTGGAGCAATGAATTATACTTACCAGGCCCATCGCTGAATATTCTGGTAGATATTTTTTAAGCATTGGGACAGAACTAGAGGGAATGTTTGGTGGAAAAGTTTCTCCCCAAGAAATAAAATGTTTCTGACCTTCCCTACTTTCTGAAATAGCAGAACACTTTCCATTGCCTCATGAGCCTTAGTTAGTGAATCTCCGGTTTGCACAAGTTGGTGTCTCACTCCTGCCTCTAAGTCCTCTGAAAGCTGCTTTCTCCTCTTGGCACTGTCCTAAGAACGTGTCTAAGTCACTTCAGTCATCTGTGCTTGACTCACCCCCAGTGGAAAAATGAGATACAAAATGATTAATCTCCTTCCTAGGAGCATCAGGATGATGTATGGAAAGGGAAAAGCATGTGCGGTTAAGGTAGAAGCGTGGCATGAAAGATGTCAGGATTCTGTTCTCACTTCTGCACCTAATACAGCTTGTGAGCCTGGGACATGTCCTGCTGCCGTATGCCTGGCTGTAGCGTAAGCTCTTCTGGGTTACATCTGCATTGGAAACCATGACTGCTGTTGAGTCACCTAAGCAGCATAAAGATACTCAGCCACTTTATAAAATACTTTGATATCCTAGAGTGGAAAAGGGCTTCCACTGCAAATAGTCAAGCATCAAAAATGAATTAAACGTAGCCCTGTGGTTGCATTTCTTAAGGAGTTGCACTCAAAGCATAAGAAACCCCGGTGCAACAGTCTGCTAATGCAGTTCTTAGCTTTTAGAATGTATTCCACTCACAAAGCTGAGTCCATAGTTGGGACAGTCTGTCTTGAATAGGGAGCAGTCTAAGAGTCTGCATAGAATCATAATTATTTATGTTGTAAAAGGCCCTTAATATCATTGAATCCAACTGTAAACGTAACACTGCCAAGTCCATCACTAAACCATGTCCCTAAGCACCACATCTTCATATCTTTTAAATACCTCCAGGGATGGTCACTCAACCACTTCCATGGGCAGCCTGTTCCAATGATTGATAACTCTTTCAGTGAAGAAATTTTTCCAAATATCCAATCTAAACCTCCCCTGGTGCAACTTGAGGCCATTTCCTCTTGTCCTATCACTTGTTACTTGGAACAAGAGACCAACACCCACCTGGCTACAACCTCCTTTCAAGTAGTTGTAGAGAGCAATCAGGTCTCCCCTCAGCCTCCTCTTCTCCAAGCTAAACAACCCCAGTTCCCTCAGCTGCTCCTCATAAGACTTAGTCTCTAGACCCTTCACCAGCTTTGCTGCTCTTCTTTGGACATGCTCCAGCACCTCAATGTCCTTCATGTAGCGAGAAGCCCAAAACTGAACACAGTACTCAAGGTGCAGCCTCACCAGTGCTGAGTACAGGGGAACAATCACTGCCCTGGTCCTGCTGGCCACACTATTTCTGACACAAGCCAGGATGCTGTGGGCACCTGAGCACACTGCTGGCTCATATTCAACCGGCTGTTGACCAACACCCCCAGGTCCTTTCCCACCAGGCAGCTTTTTGGCCACTCTTCCCCAGCCTGTAGCATTGCCTGAGGTTGTTGTGACCCAAGTGCAGGACCTGGCACTGAGCCTTGTTGAACCTCATACAGTTGGCCTTGGCCCATCGATCCAGCCTGTCCAGATCCCTCTGCAGAGCCTTCCTGCCCAACTTGGTGTCATCTGCAAACTCACTGAGGATGCGCTTGATCCCCTCATCCAGATCATTGCATATTCATGGTGATCCAGGGTATCCTATTTTAATTTGCATAGGCATTGGCCTCATGCTTCATTGGAGCCAGTTTCTCTATGTTTATTATAAAGGCAGCCTGTGGCAATAAGTTCAGACTCTGATAAGCTTTATTTAGTTAACTTTGGGCAGATGAAGCTTGTAGTTGTTTAGGCTGAGGAAGCAATCTTTTAGTTCTTTTTTCTACATATCTGCACTATGTCATGCTTGCTCCCTTTAATAGCACACCTAATAGCTGTTTTATATCTTCTTCTTTCCATGGTATTGTTAAATGTCTACCCCAAATGGGCATTTGAAATAATCCTCACACTGTACCAACAGGAAATTGAAGGGCAGCCTGTTATGTCCAGCCCTCATGGAGCAGCCAGTGCCATAGATCACACATGGGGTGCCACATATTGGACATCTACAATGCAGCCACATAGAGTTGGTCTAGTCATCATAAGCACTGTTTATAAAAATTCCCACTTTTAAAGGTTTATATAAAGATAAAAGACATCCTTCCCTAGACTCTATTATGATGCAAGTGATGTAACTTGCATATTATCCAGGAGTGTCCCCGAACTGTTCAGTTTAACTATGTTATTCTAAGGGAGAACTGTTCATTTCTGAAACAGCTTAGCTGAGCTGTCTTTCTTGGAGAGGAGTTGTGTAGACATATGAAAATCAAGGTGAAACCTGTATGAAACATGCCAGGATACACCGCAACTAATTTCTATCACTTTTTCAGGTTAAATTTGCTGTAGGTTCGGCAGCATTAAAAAAAAAAAGAAAGGTGGGGGAGAGAAAGAAAATGAGGCATTACACATTAGCAAAACATTGTTCTCCAGCTAAATGCAAAAAATATGGTTCTGCAGAGAAACTTGCAGGTCCGGGTCTTATGATCTGCAAGTCCCTATGGGGTACATTTTCTAAAACCATTTGCATTAGTTCGGTGGTACTGTATTGTACATCCAGTAAAAAACCCCAAGCCTCATAATTCTCAAAATGCAGTTCCAGTAGCATTATTTTTCTCCTGATATGTTGTGGGTACTTCAGATGATTAAAATATGGTTTCCACTTTCAGAGGTATTCATCAAGATCTTGTCCTCTCCTGTATTTTAGTCCCTTTGAGCCTCAGCGAAATCAGTCCTGATTCTGGCAACCATCCTCATCCACTGCAAGTATGTGTTGTAGGATGTATTTCCAATAGTATGGAGGGTCATTATTATGGTCACAAAGAAACCTCCATTTTGCTCCTTTTACTCAAATCAAGAACCACAGGAGTCCAAACAGTCCTACAGAGGATCTCAAAGACACTGCATCATGGATGTATGGCACCAGGATCTGAGTGGTACTTACCAAGTTGCTTGCCTGGAAGTCTGCCATTCACATACAGAGTGAGAAACAATACAAAAAGAGGTAAAATGGGTAAATTTAAATTACTGCACAAAGCTGGTTGGCTGGCTGGTTCTGTGAAATGCATGATAGGCCACCAGATGTCAAGGAGAAGTGTCCTTTCTTCTTCATCTGGAAAACACAACTTCATAAAGCAGAAGAAGTAAGCAGTAAGCTCTTGTTAGCACTAATCTCCACGAAAAAATGTGAATTATATTTAAAAAAAACCCAACATGTGTTGAAGAATTAGAGATACGTCTGTGGGAGAGCCAGGGAAAGCCTAGATATAGGTGTATTCAGTTCTCATATAATTGCAGACAGTTTGCAAATAGAAGAATGCACCTGCTCCATTATTACATCCAGGAAGATAACCAAGCTCCAGTACCAGGCCCAACCTATGTTCAATTTATTAATACAGATGTAACCAAAGCCTCCTGTTTCAGCACTGGGGTAGAACAGACACAGCACTTCTTAATGTTTTTTTGCAGTTAAGAACTTTGGGGATCTGGAGGTTGACTATGAGAATGGAAAATAAAAATATATGCATGCATGTGTTAAGCAGACATAAGGAAAGAGGAGGACCTGTAGTGTGTTAAATCTTGGAATACTTTTCCCCACTGTGATATTTTCTACTTTATTTAAATACTTGCAAAGTTCTGAAATACAGGCTAATTTTACATCAGAAGGTGCTTATCCAAGGAGTCAAGTCAAATCTCACCTGTTCCTCTGTAATACTTTCTCTCAGTCTTCATTTACACATCCGTGGTAGCTCTCTTGAGCATCAGAGCTAGATCAAAGCTTTTGATTCAACCTAGACTTAAAAATGAACAGTCTATATTTGTGGACCTGCAGCAAAGAGAGCTTCACAAGCACCACAGAAATAAATTTCTCAAGAAACCAAGGTGGAAGAAAAAGCTGTTCTCAGTCAGACCTTTGACGCTGAAGGAGATATGCCAGTTCAGTCCAGAGACAGACCTAGCCTGGGACAGTCCTCCTCCTACCTCTCCCATGACAATCTTCCTCCCCCAGTGTCGTGGTTCTGGCTAGAACAGAGAACCAGGTCACCCAGTAATCGTGCCTGATTGAGCCCATGGATACATTCATATGCATGTATATAAACCTATAGAAACACAATTCACAGCCCTTTCCTGTCACTAGTGCTATGGTTTTGGGATGTAGTAGTGAGGGGCACAGGGGAGGCAATGGACCCTCTGTATGGACCAATAGGAGTTGCTTTTCATTTATTGTCCACCTTATGTAGTCATTTGCATGTGTGCAAAGGACTCATGAAATATCACCTTTTATGAGAAGAGAGGCTTTTATACCTCCTATTTATTCCTGGTTAAACTTAAGGTAAAGCAATCTGCTGTCAGGCATTAGGACTTTACCCAGGCAAACTGACCTTTTTCAGGAGGAACATTTTACAAAGTGGGAACATTGTCAATTAATAGGATTAAATTTTTGTGCAGACAATAATTTTCCTTGAATTTCTTGAGTTTTTTGCCCTTAAGCCGGTCTCTGACCTTAGCTGTTATCTCTTTGAAATCAGAGGTGCAACCTCTCTCTTCCTTTCTTTCCACAGCCTAGAGGAATAAAATAATAATAATAAAACCCTCATCAAATCATCTGTTTAGTCTCATCTCCTTGGTTTTGTTGCTGGTCAGTCTGGTGAAGTACTGAGCTGGGAATGTGAGTCTGTAGTGTCAGTGTTCATTAACGTAAATACAAGGAAATGGAAAAACATTCCAAGAGCTGGATTCACACTTACACTAAGGTCCCTTTTTACTGCTTTGGCAGTGGAAAGAGACCAAGAAGTGGGTGGGCATGTCATTTAGTAGTATGTTCCCATGTTTACAGCACAAGTACTTTCTCACCTTTCAACAGCTCTACTTAAATTTGCTAAGATGGACCACTGGAGCTGTTGCTGCAAAACTTCATTCATCAAGTGGCTCCTACTTTGTTGAGTAGCCATATTTAAATACCTACTGGTAGCAGAGGAGCAACTGAACTCATGCAAATAGGGAAATCTTGGGTCATGCACTACTTAATGGTCTGCAGATGAAGATCAGGGCTGGGGTTCCTTTCACATGACTTTAGATGCTGTAGCACCTTTTTCAGAGTTATCCTTTCATAATCAGTGGAGGTGTAGTGAACCCACTCAGTGGAGATCATCATCTCTTCCTAAAATATGTGGTAAAATAGGTCAGACAGTCTGTACCCAAGAACTTTATTTCTCTCCATTGAGAATGTGGGGATCCCAGTGTGATTGGGTCATTTCCAGACAGATGAGGTGACTCACCACCATCCATTGGTTTTCCCTGAAATTTGACTAATAACACCATATTGACCAGCCTTGACCAGACCTTGGGAGGTGTCCTGAGACTCAGTTGTGTCCCAGCTGGGTCTGTCCAGCAGACATGCTGCGGGCAGTTGGCTTGCCAAAAACCAGTGAGCATGTGCTCAACTGAAACTGTGATTTCCCTTGGAGTCTACCTTTTCCAAGAGGAGTGTAAAACTCACTAGACTTTTCACTGGACAGGAGCAAAGGAGGAGTTTGCACACAACCAGTCCATTGTCTTAGCAGGATAGTGGCAAATAGGAGTAAGGATGAGGGATCATCTCCAGGGTCCTCTGCTCAGGGAAGGGAAAGGCAATCTTGTGAGAAAGGCCTCTGAGAGGCAGAGTTGCTGCCCTTGCTGTTGCTGGAGTGATGGAGGGATGCGCTTCAAGAACAATCAGCCCTCAGCCCAGCCCAGCTGCTGTCTCACACTGTGGCAGTAGCACAGACAGGCTGATTTTCCAGTGTACTGCCATAAGCAGTGGGTTTTGTGGGGTCATGTCTCTTGGTGTCCCCCGTGGTCTGCTGCCTGACTGCAGTAGAGTGGCCTACTTTGTACCTCAAGCCAAAGCTGCTCCTGGAGCTGAGTGGTAAGCTTCCTTAGGCTCAGCATAACAAACAAATTGTGTGGTAGACCACAGACGAGTTGGAAAAGATGAAGCTCCACTTTAGCTGTGCTGTCATCAGCAGCCCCTTGGGAATGTGACTCTCCTACAGGTCTGATTCTTGGACAAAGTCCTTGATTCCCAATCTTCTGTGGCCAACAGAAATTTGAAATCTTTCCATGTTTCTCCAAGGCCACCAGGGACTCTTGTTATCAAGTCTGAGACTGAAAACATCAGACAAGTCTTCTAGGGAACAGTTGGAAGGACCACCAATTATCTGTAGCCCAGGAACAGATGTCATTCTTCCATTATAACATCACATGTCCTGTTTCATATGCACCATACGGATGCTACTAGCTATGTTTTAACCATATGCAGCTCTTTCCCTTACCTGTCATCATCTCCAAGTGCTTGGCATCTTTGACACAAGCAGCTGAGCTCAGGACAGAAGGAACTGGATGGAAATCATGCAATTGGTTTACATTGGAGAAGATTCTAAATAATCCGAAAAGCCTTTGGCCTTAAAATGCAGAAATCCTCTTCTTTTTTCCTTCCCTTGTGGCTTGCAAGAGTTCAAAGACCACACAAAGCATCTGCTAAAAGACTTTGGACCGACTCTAGACTCCAAAGCAACTGTAAATAGACCTTACTTCCAAAAATAGAGAATGAGCAGCTTCTCCCTTTCAGATGTTCTGGACAGAAAGCAAATTCAGAGCATAGGACAAGTAGGACTCGTTCGGGTCCTCCAAGTCCAGTCTCCTGCCATCTCACACTTCCAAATGGATCAGTAGAAAATCCATGTTATGTCCAGCACATATCACAAGCCATAAAATGCTTCCCTGCAGCCTGTCATAATCTCTGCTACAGGGATCAAAAGTCTCCTAGATTCAAAGAGAGAAGGGGGAGATAGCACACAGCACTGATCCTAGGCCCCTGTAACTGCAAAAAAAATTGTTAGGAGAAATTATTATTCCATCCCTATGTTCACACAGTTGAAGAGTAAGTTAAAGAAAAAAAAATAAAATCAAAAGAAACCACCCCCAGAAGCTCGAGGAAAGTAGGATGATGTTATCATAGAGGAAACAGTGAGGAAGGGGCGTATTGATGTCTCCAAGAGGCAGTTCATTGTAAAGAGCAAAGTCCTGAACTCTGCATCCTTTTTACTTTCTCTATGCTTGCCTTGTCTCCTCCAAAACAGGAATTCCCCAGAGCCCTTGTGGGACAAGTCAGTGACTGCAAGAGGTCTGCTTTTCCATCAGAGATTTTCCATGGGTATTTGAAAATGTATTCAGACCTTCATGCATTAATATCCTATGTATTAAAAGATGATGTTGAATGGAAAAAACAGTCTACCTCTTGCAGACATGCCAGATGTAGTGACTGTACCATGAGTTTTGGTTGTTGGTTTGTTTTGTTATTGTTTTTGTTTTGGTTTGGTTTTGTTTTTGTTTTCTCTTTTAATTTTCAGCTGCTGGAATCCTTTGAGTTTACAAGTTTTATATTATGAACTAAACCAAACCAAAACATGTTTGCATTTTTTGTAATTATGGAGAAAAAGATCAAGTTGCATCACACAGGACAGACAAAACCAATCTCATTTTTATTATTTCCAAAGAGGAAACCTTCTTGATTTATAGGTCAGTCCTTTAATTTTCAGCAACCTTTGACCCGTGACATTTGAGTGCTGGGGATGCTCGATCGCTCAGCAGCGCCCAAGATTCCCACAGCGCTCTCTGCATGGAGAAAGTCCTGTGCAAGAATATGTATCAGAGTCTTGCTTGCAGACTGCAGACAGGCAACTGCAGATTCATCTAAAAATCTCATTAAACCCTCCCGAATTTCCAAGAATGAAAAGGACATGGTTTTGGAAACAGCTTCTTTTCACTGACTGAAAGCGTTGTTTTCAATTACTTCAGGTTCTCCCACTCATCTGTGGCATAGAAACTTGTGGCAATGCCACAGAGCTCATTTGAACTCATGGGGTTTTGTGTCCACAGGACAAAGAGAATTGTATTAAATTAGATATATTTTATAATATTGTTATTTTTTTCTAAATGTGCCTCAGTTTTGAAAGGTATTTGGCTGACATTTAGGCCCAAAAGATGTATTAACAAAAAGGTTTTCAAATTTCCAAGCATTTTATTTTAGGGGAAACAATGGAAGAAATACCAGCCCCCAAAAAGAAAGAATGAAACCTTCTCATTATTTTCAGGCTTTTCTGTGAATAAATTGGTTATTTGGGTTATCTCCATATAGCATTTACATACATGGAATCATAGAGAAATGTTGCAAAGCTTAGAGGTAGAAAGAGACTGCAAAGGGCAAGAAACGAAAAATTAGAAGGAAAAATTAATCAAAATCTCTTAAGCAACCACTGGTTGTCAATCAGCTGAATGAAATTATCTGCAAACTAAGAATATTCAGAAAATGTACAGGTACTACAAAGTGAGTCAAAAAAGTAAAATTATGTCTTTTTTTGTTGCAGCACTAATTATTTTATGCATTTATTAATTGTACAGTGCCAAGAAACTCATTTTTCATTTGATTTGAGGCTCTTCTGTTCCCATTGGCTGTGAAAGGACAAAGCGCAGTGGATGTGGTGGGGTACGGGTTGGAGTTTACATGTGGTACTGTGTGGTTGAGTTGGAGATGAAAATACCACTGAGTCTGATTTCCCATTTATTTTGATCTTATTGATAAACATCTAACTAGTGTCATCTGGAAAGGAAAGACGAAAGTGAAATGAACCTGGAGGGGAGAGCACAGAGCAGTTCTCTAACCTAAGCCACAAACAGACCCAGATTTGATACATTATGATCAGGTAGAGGCAACTGCTTGGGAAGATTTTCCTTAAGGGATTCAGATAATATAATCCAGAGCAGAATTCAGTTCTTGTGCCAAAAAATTTTTGCTCTGGTCTTATTAGAAAAAGAATGAAAAAAAAAAAAAATCAATTATTTCCCCTGAAATACCATAAGGGTAGAACTTTATGCAGCCTTTCAGAGTCAGGACCATGAGGTTTTTATTTGGAAATGCCACAAGAAGCAATGTTTCTATGCAATACTTCCAAATGAAGAACAGATGGTTGCAGGAAGTGCCTGGAATGGTATTATCCTCTATAAACACTCCCATTAAAGACAGCTAACAGCATGTTTTAGAGGAAGATGGCTGAGGAGAAGAATAGAAAACTATCAGCTGATTTACATCATATGACCTGTGAGAAGTGATTATAGGTGGTTAAGCACTTCCCAGGGACTTGGATGTATGCTAAGGTTTTCACATCTTCTGCAAAATTCATAGGGTGGAAGGAAAAGAAATAAAAAGCCTGAGGGAAAAAAAAAAAAAGAAGTGGTCTGCAATTTGGGAGATGGGTGTGACATTTTATTGGACAATTTTATTAAAGAGGGGAAAAACCTGGTGAGGGCATGTCCTCTTCCTGGTTTTGTTCTGTCGCTTTTCCCAGGCCTCTGGCTGTCCTCACCCTTGTCTGTGATCCCTTGGCAGTTAACCTGCACGTCACACCGCAGAGGAAACATGCGTGAGATGCTTTCTCCACTGTTTCCCAGCTGTGATTCTCTCAGGTGGAATGAACAGACACAGTAAATCAGGGCAGAACTTGGTGTTATTTCTCCGCAGTTACTCAGAACGTGAATTGTATCTGCTGAGTTGTGTGGGTGTATGTGGAACAGGCAGCGACCTCTCTGTTGACAGTCTAAGAGAAGACTTTGATTACATTTGTTGTAAATTGAACGAGCACATTCTCCAGCTCTGTGGCTGGAGTGGCCCATGCCTGTATCTCTACACTCAGGGCAGGATATCGCCTCTCATCTGGAGGTGTGCCTGGACACACCAAATCATTTTGGAGAATTCTAGTGATTCTGGACCAAAACCATGCTGGGAACTTTGCTAACAATGCATTGCTAATGTGATCACATTCCAATGACTGAGACCGTTCCCTGGTGCTACTTAATTTATAAGAGCAGGTGATGCCTTGAGGCCAGATCCTGATGCTGCTGTCACCCAGTGTTAACTCCCTTGAACAGAAAGAGACAGAAGCTCTTCTTTAGCAGAGCAGCTCTGCTCCAGGAAGGTGCACCAGCCTTCAATCCCTTCATCAGGGAGTACTAGCCACCATAATTCATGCTGGGACAGCATAACTCAAGCAGGTCGGATTTGGGATTAAGGACTGTAAAAAGCTTTGCTTGGGCTTTCCTCTGCTTCTCCACAGGTGTCTGCAAGGAATGAGTGTGATTGTATTAAAGAGCATAGACTAAGTCTTCTGTGGTCAGGGAAGATATTATCATATATCAGGGTAGGAGACCCAACAGGATTGGCAAAGACCAGTGGGGATGAGAGAATAACACAGAGCAGTGAAGACGAGTTGGACACAGGGGGGAAACCACATGAGAGTTGGAAAAGGGAGTTTATACAGCTCCTCTGGGCATGGGAATAGTCTGAAACAAACCTCCCCACCAACAGGTAGAAGCACTTATGCTGACAAAGATACCAGGGTGAGCAAAGCTGTGATATTGCAGGGCGCTGAGGAAGCTGAACCATCACTGTGAGGTTGGGCTGGAGACCCAGAGGAGTGATGTCATGCAGCAGAAAGGTGAGCTTCATTGACTTGATGGGCCTGGGGAGACTGCACCTGGGATGCTGTACTCACTTCTGGGCACCTCATTACCAGAAAGATACAGATGAGCCAGAGAAGGTATGTTGGGGGAAACCCAACTTCAGGATTAATTGGCTGAAGAAAACAGCCTATGAGTCATGTGCAAAGCTGAATGGCTTGGCTCTGAAACCATAGCATGGGGAACCTAGTAACAGCCTACAAACATTTGAGGAGAGGTTACCAGAAAGCAAAGAGATAACTTATTTAGTATGGAGAAAGGGGCTGATATTTGGACAGGGAAATTATGAAAACCAAATTGCTGGAGCAACAGCAACTCAGTGCTGGAGCAGGCTGTTGGTGGGAATAGTGGACAGAGCAGGATTTTAGCTGCTGTGTCACCATTACTTGGTAAAGCTTAGAAACATGTGAAACAGTTATTTTGTACTCTGAGAAGTGAGGGAAGATTGTTGTTTATTGGGGTCATAAACCTTACCTGCGTGAACGAGTTGATGCAGTAGGGCTCTGGGAAGAACAAACAGGGAAGCAATACAATGACTTCCCAGATAAGAAGATCTGGGTACACACCTGAAAGACGGTGGACAAAGTCATTTGCTTTCAACAGTCTGTCCCTTTTTTGTGCTTTGGCAGGGTGGGGTGATGCCAGATCAAAGTGCTATAAAAAGAGCAGTTTAATTCCCTTTTTTGAGGACTTACTGGGATGTCAATGACAAAGAATTTCTGCCATAACAACATAGGTGATTACTAGATAACTAGCAAATAAACATGTGCATTGGCTTTTATAAACACTGGAGTTTATTTCTTGAAATATATTTCTTCTTGGATGCCTTTGTTCCAAGTAACCAGTCTTTCACTTTCACTTTTGGGAAGCCGTTAGTTGTCAGTTATAATTTAGACTTTCACTACAAAGAGAGCAGGAAGGTTGGCTCTGAGACAAGCTGAGATAATTTGGCTTGTTATCAGGCAGGTGAGATAGCCTGACGGAAGAAAACAGCACCATCCTGCCAGACGGCACGTGGAAGCCTGGGATGGTGGTTGTGTATGAGGAAGTCCCTTGGTCGGTCTTTGTAAATTCTGGAGTAATTGTAGCTGAGCGTCAGTAGTGTGAAAGCCCTACCATGGGAGACATTTGAAACCAGCAACAGAAGACAGCCTGTGAAGAGTATGATGGACAAAATATGGCCACACATAGGCCATGTGCTGTAGCTGTTGGGTACCTTTATTCCCAATATGAACACACCAAATTTGGTACAGAGGTCTCTGAGCTACTGGGCCAAATTTTAAGTGTTTGAACTCCCACTGGAGCTCCCTCTGAGGTCCATTAACTCCCATCGATGTCAACACTGTGAATATGGATTTTTTTTTTTATTTTAAGGGTAACAGCTATAAGTCTCAGCAAGGCTTTAACCCCAATGTGTTATGCACGCTGCATACATGCATGAAGCAAGTCAGCCTTTGCCATGGAGAGTTGACTTAACATTGGTAAAAGAAAAACTTCTATTCCTACTGGGCAGATAAAGAACTGAGGCCTGAGAGATTAAATGACTTTCTCAGGTTACACCAATTAGTCTGTGGCAAAACCATGTAGCATTAGGTCTCCTCTTTTACAAATGTTAACTTATGCTGAACACATATTACCAAGATGGGAACCCATGTCCAGTTCAACTTTCATTCATGCAGAGAGAAGTCACTTTGGGAGAAGGTCCGTGTAGTCGTTATTTTGTTAGGACGCTGCATAAACTATCTTTGAAGCCTATACCTGTAGTCATTTCAAAAAGACCTCCTTCCTCAGACCTCTGTTGAGCAAGCTTTTAGAGACCCCGGGTATGTGGCTACCAGATGAGGAGCAACGACGGACAAAGCACATCAAAGCGTCCTCTTGTGGGTATACATGGTTGATTTAGGTGGCCTCACTCTTCATTTCTATTCCTTTGCTGCTACACTTTCATTGACACACCTGATGATACAGTCTCCATTCTGAAAGTCATAAAGCCTGGTAAAGGGGAGCTAGTAGCGCACTAGAAAACACTCTCGTTGCATTGTCTGCCACAGCTCTTCCAGTGCACGTAGTTTTGTGTTGTTCACATCAACCTCTGGCTCTAAGAGCTGTATGTGCTGAGTCCTACTGCAGGTGAGCCTGTCATGTCATAGGCAGAGAAATGCAGTAACTCTGTGACTGTTTCGGAGGTGATAATTTTCATAATTCTCTTTCCTGTTTGCTGCATAGTGAGATTACCCTGTGTTGCATCTTTCTAACTTCTCGCACCTCTCAAACATCTCTCTAGCAAAGCATATCTATGCTACTTCCCAGGGGTAAAAAAAAATAAAAAAATAATAAAAAAAAAAAAAGGAGAGAGAGAGAGATATGTCATTGCCAGCGCGTGTATTAGGGTTATTTGTAGGTCGAAAGATGTGTTGGAATATGGATGGGTCAGGCCTATTGCTGCAGTGTGTGAACATGTTTCTGCTTATCTGCACACATGCGTGAACACGTGGGAGGGGAGTATATGTCTGTGCGTGTATGTGTGATATCCATTTGAAGCCACAGACCCTGGAATCTAACAAGGACGACTGCCAAGTAGCACTCATCGCCAGCTCATAAGACCTGCTCTTCCAGCTCCTTCTGATTTGGGCTGTGGGTAAGAAGCTGGCAGCTGTGGGATTCAGGAGCAAGTCTCATTCCTCAGTTATGGGAAAAGACTGCAGGGAGGATTCCTTTCATTGGTACCACAGAGAGAAAGCAGAATAAAAATGCAACAAGGATTGCTCGAGGAAGGAGATGCTGCTGGATGTTGCTCACTGTCAACAGAGAAAATAATAATAAAGAAATAATTAAAATTAAATTGAGTATATTAACACCTGTATATTAAATATACAAAAATATATTAAATATATAAAATTAAATTGAGTATATTAACTCCAGATTATATGTAATGGAGTTGGGGGATGAGGATAGAGTGGGATGAATGAGCAAAGTGGGATGAATGAGCAAAGTCTCAGGTCAGGGCTGCAATGGGAAAAAAAGAGATTCAAATTCCCTCAAATCAAGTTGATGTTTGTGGAATTCATCAAAATAAAGACTTGCCTCCTAATTTTCACAAATAAGGAGCAAAGGTACCACCTTTAAATTTTCTGTGAGGAGAGCTCCTACAAATTACAGGTGAGAATGCTGTGGGGAAAAAAAACAAACCCAAACCAAACTTTTTTTTTTCCTTTTTCTATTATAAAACATCAGAGATTATTTTCATCAATACTTACTCCCCAGAAAAAGTTTTAAAGAAATATATTAGTTTCCTTTAATTTTTCCTGAGTGTTTCTTCCTGTTTTTTGAGTGTTATTGAGATACAGAATGAAGGGGGAAAAAAACGCAAACAAACAAAATCAAAGGATTGTCTCTTTCCAAGTTCACAGTCAAACTTATTAGGAGTTTTAAAGAAGAGAAATGGAGATAGAATGAAAATCTGAGTTCCAGTAATTGTTAGAGCTTCCCATGTTACAGAATTTTTCTCTCTGATTTGGACTGAAGCAAGAACATGTAAATAAGTAAATATAGGAACATGTGTAAACAAGTCTAAAGTTCAATAAAAACTTGTTCTTAGGTATGGATTGCACATGGTACAAGATCATATCTAGTGCTAGAGCTGACTGAGAAATTGCAATGAAAAAATGTTGTGTCAGAATAAGGCGTTACACTTAAACTGAAAGACTTTAGAGAAAATTGATTCTTAAATTCCTCGATGTAATTGGGGTTGGGGGTGAGGGGAACAGAGAGAAATAGGTATTGGCTAACGCAGTCACTTGAGAACTAATAAACTCAGTTCAAATCCATAGTGTGCATGTGGGTTTCTCACACTTGTGATGAATGCCATCAGCTGGGATTCTACAGATTCCCCTGACCTACCTTGTCCTTTTTTAATAGAAAAGTTTTGCTAGGTGTTGTTTCACTCTGTGTCAGAATGAAAGTGCCTTTGGAAACCTCAAATCCTTTTCTGAGGTAAAAGAGCTGCTTTGCTCAGCAGTTCCCAGGGTTGAGTTCCAAAGGAATATTTGCCATATTCAGAGACTATATATGAAGATCCTGACTCTGAATGCAGCAAAATCAGCACCAGAGGCACTGGCTCACAGGCTACATCCGTAGCCTGATGAATTAGACTGTGCCTGTACCCCATATTCTAGCATAATGGTGAATTGTCACAGGTTTTAACCTCTCATAGCCTCCAGAACTGGATCTTTGCTGCTTGTTGAGAATGGTCCTTGGCTAGTAATATTAATCCTGATCCATACAGGAGTGCTTTTGGGATTCTCACAGCTTCTGTGGGGCAAAATCATGCAGGGGAACATTTTTGCAATTTAGCAGTTTCACAACTAAATCTTAGTGCTATTAAATTACCAGAGCAGATGAAGCACACTGGAGCTAAGGGCCAATGTACTTTTCTAAATATTTAAATTCAAAGTCATCACCAACTGGAAGGGTAAAATTAAATCACATCTAAATCTGTATGGCTGAAAGCTGGAGACCATGTGCAACCAAACAAGTTCCTTCTGGCCTTCTCTCTGGCTATGGGGAGGGGCTGAGCCCTTCAAAGGACAGACTCACTCTGTCCTCAGAGTGTTGTCCAACATGGGTGGGATGAATCACTCTGTGGAGATGTCTATGAGTCTTCAATGGCCTAGAGAAGAGTCTCACCTCCCATTTGAGATTTAGCACCAACATCTGACAGTGAAGCTGAGTGGGACCATCCACACCCTTTCTTCTATAAACACATCCTTAAAAACACCAAATTTGGTCAATTAAGGAGAGAAGCTGATGATTTCCCTTATACCATCACATCACCTGTAAAAGGACCACTAACAAAATGCAACATCCAGTTCTCATTTCCAACCCCAACACCTGCCCTAAGTAATGCATTTCTCTCCACACCAAAATGATGCTCAAAACAAAAAGAAACCTTACAGTTACCTTAAGAGCTTTTCTAAAACTTAGATCAACCCATCCAATTCATGCCTGCCTTTTGCTCTTTGCTAAGAAAATTACAGTTCAGTTTTACATCATAAGGGCAATTTTAGTCTTATAGTATATTAAATATGTTTTTAAACTGAGGAAACTGAAAAAAAATAAACAAGTTTTAGGTAATCAAGTTCTGTTTTAATGATTCATCGTTTAGAAAAGTCTTTTTTTCCTTTATGTTTCATAGCAGTCATTAAAAATAGCAAATGTTGCCATCATTCAATTATCACAATATGAGAATATAAGTGGGGAAGTTTATAGGTGAGAGATCAAGGTGAGATCATTTACTACAGAATTTTTTACAATTATGAACTTTCAGGAACACAAGCTCTTTTTTCAATTAAGGCCAAGAGAGATTTCAGAAAATGTTTTTAAGTATTTGTTAGCAAATTTTAAGTTGAAAAAAAGCTTTGATATAAATCCGTTCCAATCTCTTATTCTGACTTTGTAGTTTCATTATTATTAATTTTAGATTTAGTGCCATATACATGTAATAGTAACATTATGCTTTAATGTGTCAAACAGGGAAAGTAGAAATAAAACATTTTTCTTGATTGAAACAAGATGTTTTTCTTTTAATAAATATTTTGTGCTGGCAGTGTCAAAATGAGACAATTCCACATTAATGAAATGAAATATTTCTCTGGTCCTGAGCAGTGTTTTTCCTAAATTAATATTTTTTTTTTTCATATGACATCTTGGAATGCTCATGTTCATTGCTGGTTTAATAAAAACTCTTGAGACTGAGGTGAGACTCATCTCACCTGCTGAGGACATCTGCTCTCTGGAGACCTGGTTTACATAGTCAGTAAAGTCTAAATTCCCCAGCTGAATTCTGCTAATCCTAAAGAAAGTAATTCTAACACATCAAGTAAATCTAATCTAAAAGTACCTGTTTCTACCCATTGGTATTTTTTTATTATTGATAGATTGATATTGAAATCAGATGCATCCAGTATGATCTACTTTAGGTAAACCTACATTCATTTTAATTTTTATCCCTCTCTACTTTTCTCATTGTGTCTTTAATGATGCCTTTTCTTTGAAATATCTTTTGGACTGTTAGATACTACTAAATTGAACGTCAGTGATCACTATTTACTCACTGAATATAATCTTTTCTCAAACTCTCTCACACTAACCCAATTTTGAGGAACTCACTAGCAAATAATCATGTTCCTAGGCATGACATTTCTGTCTGGGATAGAGACAAACTTATTTTCCCTTCACAGAGCTTTAAGCTAACTCATTTTGCCATGTGATTGGAGCGGACTAAAAGCATGTAGGGGGACAATTAAAGAGCGACCACTGACCAATTGTAAATCCAGGAGGTGCCAGAATTTAACTGCATTTGATTTTGTGCCCATAGCACAGTTTTTCTATGTAAATGAGCCCACGCTCAGTAAAAGGGGGAAGATTAATTTTCTTCCTTGACCTCCCCACTGCAAACGGCATAACATAGTCATGACGGGTCTGATTCACATGCACCGAAATCTTTCTATGGATTTCTACAGGCTTTTGAGCCTGAAATGGCTCCCATATGTGATGGGAACCAGAGTTGAACACAGTTCTCCTCCGTCGCAGCACGGTACCTTACCCAGGACCTCCCTTTCTCTACTATTGTCTGAAGAAAGGTTTCAAACAATCATTTGAAGAGTCTCCTCAGACCACTGGAAACAATAAATAATAATAAAATAAAAACCTCCTTGTGAACCAGGCGTCCTAGCTGAACCGAGGGAGATGGCCTAAAATGCAGGAGTTTCCTACGCGATACAGGAGATTTGGCAGCAGGAGTGGAATTATATCTCATTCCAGACAGTGAAAATAACCAAAACCATGAGGTTTTTCATGGAACAAATGGAAACCATGTGACCCGTCACAATGGAAAAAGTGTAGCTGCTTTCAGCTCCCTAAGCCCTGACACTTCTTTTTGATTTAACCACAATAATCTAAGTGGAAAATGAATAAATGTCAAGGTTTTTTTCAATAAATCTGAGCACGAGTGAGAATAGTAACCAGAATAAAAGCTTTTCATGACATAAAGTTCATATGTTTGGATCCCTGACAACATTTCCTTTCTTTTATTTTTTGTTATTATTATTAGGCCTGGTTGTACCATTTATTTCAAAAAACAAAGTATTGTAGGACAGGGAACATGCTAGCATTGCTAAGCCTGGAGTGAAAGCCCAATTCATAACAAGATGACCTGAATCAAGATACATCTATTTTTATGAGTTTATTAAAAATATTTTAGAAATAAGTATGAGATTTGCCCAGCACTCTCTTGGGCAAGATTTCTTCCATCTTCAAATGAGATTGATTGAGCACAACATCAAACATATGTTAGCAAAAGAAATGAAATGGGCAAAGACTGTATGTCATACCTGTGTTTTGGAGGGAAATTAATGTCACATTGTCCCGAGTCAGGAATAATGCATGCAGCCTTACATACAACTAACAGTCTAAGAGTGCAAGCAGTGGCTCCAGTACCCAACCTTAGCAGACTGCCTTCAATGGGCTTTATGTTTCCCCTTGAAACAGGTTAAAAAAAACCAAAACAATTTGACATGAGTATCTACACCTGAGATGACCCCAGTCTGAAGTAATGAGGTAGTTCCTCATCAGGTGAATGTATTCCTCTGGGGTCAGAATTAGACTGATTTGCCTAGCATCGCCTAACAGGATGAAAAGACAAAAGCATTATATTCTTCACCTGATGCCATGATGACGTCCATGTGGTTGCTCTGAAAATAAATTTGTCATGTTCTTATGCACCTGACTGAATCAAAGCCTTGAGGAAGATCACTCCACTTGACAATGATGCTGAATGAATGTTATCTTTTAGATAATCTCTCCTTAGACAAGACAGAGTAATTTCTGGATCACTAACATTTAGAGCAGGGACTAATGACAATCTGTGACTTTGTAATTATATGGGAAAGAGACTTTTCTCTGAGGCCCTCTTTCTAGAAAGGAGATACTGTCTGATATATAACATATTTCTAGGCAGCATAATATTCACATAGTGTAATGAAATATATTTACCACTACAAATCTTGCCTTGTTTATGACCTTAACCTATCAAAGCTATAAAAACACTGCTGTTATACAGTATCTATTTTACCTCCCAATGCTTATTTTCTACATCTGACTGGCTTTGCTGAGCTGTGAATAGCCCTCCAAAGACTTATATTGGTTTTCTTCTGATCATATGTGCGAAATAACCCCACATGCACAATCAGAAAGCCACATAAATTAAAATATTGTAACAGACAGAGTCTCCTTGAGGTGGGCTAGAAAGCTCTGAAGTTCAGCATACTCCAGGCTCTGCTCCCTGCCAAACACTAAGCTACCTTTACTGGAAAGGATCCCCACCAGGTTCCCACTAGCAGGGTTGCTGCTAGAAATTATGCAGTTGAGGGTCTCTGTTGCATGGGTAACATCCAGTATTTTCCATCAGAGTCTTATGGTACACAGTCATCTTGGTGTCACCTCTCCTGAGCTTTCTAGTTTCCTGTACAAGTGGTTCGTCAGTTCAAGAAAACCCATTGCTGATGTGGGAAACATGAAGCTCGGAGGGTCAAGATGAAACTAATGCATAGAAGAAACAGTGAACAGAAATAAGAAGGTAGATTATTTTTATACTTAGCAACCACCTCACTTATACCAACTTATACCATTATCCCTTCTCCATTTGCTGTTTTACACAGTTAATATTTTTTTTTGTTTTGAGATTTTCTTCATCAACTTTTTTTCCTTCTTGCTGCATCTACTAAAGTCTTGTAATATTACCTACTGACTAGTGGACTAAGGATGTTTTGCAAAGTGTAGTCCAGCGTTTTTCAGAAAGACTGTGATGCTGTCTCACTCTCCTAAGAGCAGTCCAAATGGTTTTGCTGTGTACCTGTAACTAGAAAATAAACAGACACTTGCAGGGAAATTATTTCACTGAAAGCAAAGCAGTATAGTACTTTGGTAATGTATTGCCTTTTGACCAATATACGACCAAATACTAGCCACCAAATATGGCACCATGTTGTGTCAGTAGTCTTGCAGGGATTGTAATGACACAATTAACTTCAGCAGAGAGAAATTCTGCTTCTTTGGTTATCAATCAGCCATTAAGGGAGTTTTAAGTGCTAGCAACAGGAACCAAGAAAAGAGATAATGGCTGAACTTGATGAAAAAACTCTAGGTTTGCATGAAGAAGAGGTTGCTGGTGGGGCTCTTTGCTTACTCAAACTGGGAAAAACTGTGAAGACAAAGAATCCTTCAGAAGAGAAAAGAATTTTAGACAAAATATTTCCCCAATCACCTGGAGGACAATAAAACATCTGGAAAGTGTTACCAGCCGATATGTGCAGGAATCCAACACAGGAATGAGATTTGGAGACCAGTCAAGGGCTCTGGGAAGTGATGGAGGCATGATGAATAGGTAAATCAAAGTGAGATAAATGACAAGGAGAAGCACACTGAGCAGAAAGCACATTGACTCATTCTCCTCCCTATATGCCAGTGGTGGGTTGGAATGACTTTTTCCCCTCACCTTGCTTTGCCAGGTCCTAAGGAAATGTTTGCTGCTAAAGGCCAACAGCATTCTCTTCAAGGAATGTTGCTGTAGGGTATAAAAGAGATTTATAGTCTTTATCAGCTTGCAGACATCCTAAAATTTTACTGTGGAGATGCTGATCCCTGTATAGCACATTTACACCAAATGACAGCAAGCTTGGTCTTGTCTTCTGGCTATCCATCATAGGTGCCTCAGAAACATGTCATAGACCTCCCCCAACCTTGCAGGAGTCTGCAGATATGAGGCTGGAAAAAAGATATGCACACACTAGAGACAGTAGAGCTAGGAAACACCTTTTTCATCTATACATGTATCTTTTGAGATCTTAGCCAACAGAAATAAAATTGATGTAAACCAGGAGAGCTTCCTTGGCTTCATGGACTGGGGTGAGCTGGGGGGTTGTAATGTATGGCAGCTGAGCTCCAGGTTCTGATATTTCAGTGGAATAATTCTCACTTAACAAGCAGATTTCTCTTAGATGATTTCTGTGGAATATTCCCATTTACATAAATTGAAAACAGGCAGACAATTTAGAGGGGCCTAGCCTTTCGTCACTGCCTGTCAATGTGTCTTATTGTCCAACAGCCATGATCAGTCTAATTATCACCGCTGGAGTTTGCTCTTCAAATGCTTTACCATTGAAACTGATGGTTCTTGGAAGAAGGAAGACTTTTCCTTACCAATGAAATATCAAGATTTTGTTCCAGATGCCAAGGTTTGTCATAAGTCCTAAGAGTTAATAATGGAGTGAAGAAGCTTTGACTCCTGGCCCTCCTTTGTCCCCTGACCCGTGCTGTTTGTCCCAGAAGGTTATTCTTATAGAAACAAGGGCATTTTCCATGGTCACAGCCACTGTCCATTTGAACCCTTTGTTGTGCACTCCAAAGTCCAGCTATAAATTTAGGAGAGTTTAAGACCAAGGAGCTCAATCTATTGCATGTCCTAGCCACTACAATGCATTCCAGTTGGGGCTGGATTACTTAATGGAGCTCCAGAGTAGCAAAAGTAACTCCTTTTCTCTTTTCTTTTCTTTTCTTTTCTTTTCTTTTCTTTTCTTTTCTTTCTTTTCCTTTTTCTTTTGGGCAAACCAAATAGCACAGAATTAGTTACGTCAGAGGTGAAATCTGATTGGTGAATACTGGGGAAAACAAGATTTGGTCTGTCACTCAAACAATGGTTTCACAAAGCCTGTAAGATCTGAGCTGTCCAACAGGTACAGGGGAAGATCCAGGTCCTTCTAAGTTAAGATAGAGTTGCCAAACAAACCTTTGCTCCTTGTAAAACACCAAAAGAAAACTAGGAGAGAAAAGCAAGTAGTAAGTTGATCTTCCTGCTCTGGGAAGAGAGGAATCCAGCAGCCAAGTCAGAAGCCAATCTCAAGGTGTCACAAATATATACATTGCATTCAATAAACTGTCTCCTGCTTACACCAGCTCCAATTTTTTGCCATGTTTTCACAGGAGTTAGCGGGAAAGAAAATGCACATTGATTGGATTGGCAAGACAAAAGGTCACATTAGTTTCTAAATGCTTAATTACTACCATTGTGCCAAATGAAGCTTCATTCTTGCCATACAGCTCTCCATGTAATTTCCACTTCATACACAACAAAAAGGAAGAATTCAGCACAAACTTTTAACACAGGCCCCATGTTTTAATGGGGGACAGAGATTCATGTAGAATTTATTGACCTAAATTGCTTCCTAAGTAGCCAACAAATTGTCAGACCGGTCCAGAAGCAGTTCATTTGGCCAATATTTCTCTCCAACATAGGTACTACTGTATTCAGAGGAAAGTTCATGCCTAAATTTTTGGTGAGTTTATGTTACATCTCTTCTATGACTAGTTTATGAAAAATACTTATTTGTCGGAACATCTGTTGGAAATTTTCCTGATTTTAGCTCAGGTTGTAGCAATTCCTTCTTTCTAATTTCAGGAATTTCTTAGCTGAATATAAGTGGAATTGACCAAGATGGCAGTCATAAGACGGATAGGCAAATGTGAATTAATTTCATTCTCCGTGAAAATCTTATCCTAATGACTAATAGAAGCTGGTTCCAATTTATGTTCTCAAATGGCTTGGATCAGAGGCTTTTTCTTGGAGAGCTTATTGCAGCCTGGTCCCGCACATGGAGACTCAACAAAAATGTACATCCTTCCATATAGTAATTGTTTGGGGCCACAACCACTGGAGGCACAAAGGCTCACGTGGCTCTGATGCAGAACTACTGCATTCCCCATGGCCGTTAGCATGCGGCTGACTTGTGGAGAAGTGACACAAAGTGTAAACAGCAGCCTTCATCAAGGCAAAATGAAAAACTAATGTGTTTCCCAGTGAGCCCTTCACATCAAAGAGCCAAGACTTGAAGACTACCAGACTCCAGGACAGTGTGCATTCAACTCCAGCATAAAAACATAATTAGCACGTTAAACTATTACATAAACATGTTTGCATTGTTATTTACTAAGTATCACAGGAATGCTTTGTAATGCTTTGTAATCAACTCAAGGGGGTGAGGAGAGGGAGGAAATGGCTTTGCAGGGAATAATGAGAGACAAAGATTCCAGATCAAACTTATTAGAATGCAAAACAAACAAACAAACAAACAAACAAACAACAATAATTCCCAGAAACAACACTCAAAAAAATCCTTCCATAAACCCATGCAAAAAAAATCAACCCCAACACAATTGTCTAGAAATGAAACTTGACAAACTTGTAATTCCTGTATATCACTTCTTTGGAACTACAACTATGTTTTAATTGTTGTATTTTAATAGTAACTTGAAGGAAGGAATTACCAAGCTCATGTTTTCAGGTCATAAATGTGAATCACCAAGGGGCCTGGAGTTTCAGGCAGAAACTCCATATCATATGGAGGTCTGAAAAGAAATTTCTTTGTCAGGTCATTTTGTTGGAAGGCTGTAAAATTCCTGACAGTAAAGACAATATAAAATCATGGGTTATACTAATGTGAAAGAGTATTTGGGCATGATTCTGAAAGTAAGAATAAAAAAAGCATATTATTTTCAAAAATAGATTTGCTTATTTAATTATGAGCAGATGACAGGCAAGACCCTTGAATAACATGTAATCCAAAGCATACATGGGTTGTTTTCATTTAGAGGAGGAAAATTACTAGAACAAGGCTCTTTCTGATCAAATTTAATATCATCTATTTTAGAGCAAGATGAAGTTTCAAAGATGGTTGTCTCCACAATGTTCTATTGCTGAGAACTAAGGTGAGATGAGATTAATCCCAACTGCAGTGTCTCCATGAACCTCCTATCATCTCCTCAAGGGCATTCCATAATTTCTGTCCTCTTCAGCTGTTCCTGGAAGCATGGAGGGACACTCCATAGCTTGGAGGAAATGACCTTAGAAATTATCCTTTTTCTGGTTCACCTTTGGAAGACACAGTGGTGGCTGTATGCCTCCAAGTCAGGACCTGTTCTGCTCCATTGCACTATAGCACAGAGCATTCAGAGGGCCAGGGAAGAGAGGAGATTTGGGCAAAGAAGATGATTTTGGCAGGTAGATCTAGTTGTGAAAAACAGGTCCTTGGACCTGACAGTGCTTGGCAACCTGCTTTGAACCTCTCTCTTAATCTGCCTGCTCTCTTTTAACACATCATGGAGCAGATTTACCTTACAATGGTGTTATACTGCTAGGATGGCAGATCTCCTGGTGAAGTACTGAACTGCAGTACAAGAAATACATGAACTCAAAATCGAAATTAATGTGGTCCTTTCATATGGTTTCTCCCACTAAAAAGACCAGAGAGATTCATGTGGTAATTCAGGACCAGCCTAAAAAGGAGACAGAGCTAGGATAGATTTCTACCTCTGTTTTGACATGAAGACCTGGAACTGTGTCAGAGATGGGCTGAGCCAGAATACAGCCCTGCAGGTAGGAAACTGCAAGTAAGCCTCATGCAGGACTAAGGAAGTTCTCCTTCAATGCAGTTTCCCATGTGTTTCAGAGACACTAATAGTGCAGTCTGCACTGCACTATGAAGACTACAGTAAACCTGTCCCCAAGACCATGATTTGCCTGAGGAGAGAGTGAGCTTGGCCATAGTAAGGTCAGAGACTACCCTTCGGAGCTTATGAGAACCACATGCCTAAACAGATAACGTACATTAATATGTCCAATCTGAGAGTCATTGAGAAGAAGGAGGATTCCCAAGCTCTGCATCTAGTATACTTAATGGACCAAGACAGTTTGCTCCCTCTTCTTGCTTTGGGAATTTACCTCTTCTTTCCTTCCATGGAATTTAGGATTTGGAGCCACTATATCAATCACACAGAGCAAGTGACTGCATTTACAGACCTAAGGGAAAACGAATCTGCATCTCCCCTGTCAGCCGCCTCCTTTAGTGTGAGAACTGGTAAAGGTCAACAACTTTGCTGTTAAATCAAAGAATCTGTTAAACAGCATCCAACTGCAAGTAAGAGCTTTTAAACATATTTTATTTATTTATTTGCTTGGCTTCCTGTTTTCTTATCCAAAGAAATAATTGCTCAGATTTGATCAAAACTTAAAAGGTAACTGTGAAATGATTCCCACCCAACAGATTTGATTAAGTTAATAAGGAGCTGGCATGGGGTATCCCACTCGACTGCTCCAGAAAGGCATATATTTCCCATAGGTCCTGTGATATGTCTGCCTGTCCCATGTGGATGTCCCAGATATCCATGGGCATCTCCCGTTAGCGGGTCTGTGTTTAGGCAATTGAATCCTAGCTGAGCTGGCAGTTGAGCTGTTGCACCTCTCTGTCTGTCAACCATCCTCTTGGCAACTTTGAGATAGTTCAGACTGGTTTATTTGGCATTAAAAGTGGGTCAGGCTAAGGCAAATTCCTCTGCATTTGCAGGGGGACAGAGCACACCAATGGACAATAACTCCCTTTTGGCTGATGTAATGATCTGTCAAGCTTTTTGAGGGAAGGTCAGGCACAGCATCTGAAAAAAACAAAACAATTTCCACTCCATTCTCTCAACACTTCTGCAATTCAAACTGGGGCTAAACTCTGAAGGAAGGTATCATGAGCAGCCATGGCTAAGAATGCTATCTGCAATCTGGTGTTCACCAAACTGTATATACATTAGGTTTTTTTGGTTCAAAAAAGGTCCCATTATCTTTCTTGCTTTGCTCTAGGTATTGTGCCTCCTTGTTTAAATTATGACCAGAACACAATAGACTATGTTTCACTGGGACTAAGCCTCATATTCTATAAATCAGTATTCAGTGGAGGTCAGAAAAGCGACATATTTACGTCAGCTATGAAATCGTTGTGATACATGTAAACAAGCCAAAATAAAGATAGATTTCAGAAATGAGACTGTTCTCTTCAGACTTTGAAAACACTAAAGTGTGAACTGACTGAGGTAAGTTTACGGCTGCTTCTGTGGTGTGGATGAATTGACGTGGGTAGCTCCAATTGCAGAAAACAGATCCTTTCATCCTTTAAATCTGTCTGCGGTCAATTTTCTATTCTGGATACAGAAAATAATATTTCTATGAAAGATAGAAAGTGGAAATTAGATTCCTATTTGACTGAAAAGAACTTTCACAGCCCCTTTTCAGAGCACAGAAAGCAAGAACTTAGCAAAGTCACACACGCTCACTCTCTTGTATGTTCGTATATGTATAATCCCAGGAAGCAAGCTGCTTCCAACTGAACATGTCCAAAGATCTTGAGAAGTTGACAAAGTCTGTGGCTAGATTCTTAGCTGGGCTTTTTGAACTGACACCACTGGAGGATCTACATTTAGCTATCACAGCATGACTAGTGTGTATTTCATGATTGCTTAGGTCTGGAGAGTTGCCCATTGCCATGGGCTGAGTTGAGCTCTCAAGCCCAGAGTCTGCTCACCCCATTTTCCTGTGTGGAGATTGTCCTGCTCTGCCTTTGCCCTCACATCCAGATGAAGAGTCAGCAGGTATGAAAAGTTGTCCTCCTTCCACCCATATATGCTGCTGGTCGCCCAAATGACCATTCACCCTGCTGTCCACACACCTGATAGTGATCTAAGCTCAGAGTGGTTACAATAACACAATGTCCTCCAAACACACACATACGCACACGCATGCACATACAGATGTCTTTGAAGTCCTCTAGGCTTGACACAGAGCGTGAGGCTGATTTCTTCTGTGTGTTTTGGTTTGGTTTTGCTGCTTCTATTTTGTTTAAACATACCTTTTCTAGGGACTATGTTCTTTGTTATTCCCATGGGGAATAGTTGTTTTTTTACCCCTTCTCTGGCACTTTTTTTTTCCAGACGCTCCCCTGATATGCAATTTACACATATTCAAAGCAGAAATAAATGATTAACTTTTTTTTTCTTTCTTTTTTTTTTTTTTTCCTTTCTTGGAGCTGGATGAAGGCAAGGCTGTAAGAACACGGCATGCTTTCCTACAGCAATCATGTGAAAGCCATTACAGAGCTGCCCTTAACTTGTACCATATCCCCAGTCAGCCGTAAGAAAAAAGACACAAGAAATATGTACATGCCACTAGATTCTTGCATGGAATCAATCCCTCCTGTGTCGTTAAAACAGTAAAGAAAATTTGGTGTTTGAAGGAATGTGCATTTTGAAAAAAGGCCACTAGATAGATCAGAGCCTAACACTAGCAAAGATACATAGTTACTCTAGATAAAAGCCTGACTTTTCAGAAGTTCTGCCCCTATTTTATAGAGGCGTTTGCTGTTACAGGAGTATGTGAAGATCTCAGCTAACTCAAGGCTTGACAATGGCAGGTGCTTTAAATGGGCAGGGACCCCCTCCACTAGCCCAGGTTGCCCAAAGCCCCATCCAACCTGGCCTTGAACACTGCCAGGGAGCCAGGGGCAGCCACAGCTTCTCTGGGCACCCTGTGCCAGGGCCTCAGCACCCTCCCAGGGAAGGATTTCTTCCTTATCTCTAGTCTGAATCTCCCCTCTTTTAATTTTAAACCATTATGCCTTGTCCTATTGCTATAGTACCTACTAAAAAGTCTGTCCCCATCTTTCTTATAAGACCCCTTTAAGTACTGAAAGGTCGCAATAGAATACCCCAACTCTCTCAGCCTGTCTCCATAGCAGAGATGCTCCAGCCCTTGCATCATCTCCATGGCCTCCTCTGGACTCTCTCCAACTGCTCCACGTCCTTTTTGTCCTGGGCACCCCCGAGCTGGACGCAGCACTGCAGGGGGGTCTCATGAGAGCGGAGCAGAGGGGCAGAATCCCCTCCCTCGACCTGCTGCTCACACTGCTTTTGATGCAGCCCAGGACATGGTTGGCTTTCTGGGCTGCCAGTGCACATTGCCAGCTCATGTCCAGCTTCTCATCCACCAGCACTCCCAAGTCCTTCCCTGCAGTCCTCAATATAAACTAACATTTTTCACTCAGTAGTGGCTATTTACACCACCGGAAAGCTCACTGCAAAAATTACAGATAGCAACAACTGACTGACTGAAAGGAACATTTCAATGAAAGAAGTTACTGAGCAGGGAAGAAGGAGTCACAGGGCACCTCAGAATTATAAGTGGTTGCATGACAACACAACAAGAATTTTAGGAAGAATATCCCAGGCATGCACCATAGGATGCATCTGACACATTAGATCATGTGAGAAGGTGAGTGAGACATTAGTTGTGACATTTGGATTTGGAGAAGTGAGGATGCTCCAGCATTGACTGATTGTCAACATAATATTTAGTAACTATTCCCATTCAGTCAACACTGCTTCCCCCTCCAGAGCAGGACACTATCTGAAATAGGTATAGGAAAAAAATAAGCTGCAATAAGGTATGGGATCATAGATTTTATTTTTTATTTCCTTTCTAACCTAACTGGTAAAATGGTTTCCTAAGATCTGTCAATCACATCTTTCTGGTTAATTACATCTCTGGTGGATCCTGAGATGAGAGGGAACAGAAGTTCTCAGTTGTATATAAGAAAGTTTCCAGCTGGAACTTTGAATTGAAATGGACAATTCCTTTTGCATTTTTGGAGGGCAGAGATGGATGTTTTATATTAACTGCTGTTTTCCAGAAGCATTATTAGTATCACTGACATGTTGATTGAAGATAGTTAAAAAGACTGAAGAGAATAGGCCACAGTGGACATCAAAGAACTCAGTTCTTGTATAAACTGCATTTGGTTACGCAGTCACATATATTTGTAAATTTCTGTTGGTCAGAATTCACATCTTCCCAAAATTACAGAAAGAGGAATATACACAAAATTCCTTTCTGAAGAAACATACTTTGGACTGGAGATCCCTTTTTTTTTTTTTTTTTTTCAGGGTAAACAACTGTCTTTGCCAGCCTGGCTCTCCTAATTAGTCTGTTTCAGCTGTAAACAATTTCAGCCATATGATGGAGAGGAGAGTAAATGTGCAAAACATAAAGTCACTTGTGGACTAAAACTGAGTGACATTGCCTTCAAATCAGTGGCCTTGGAGAATGATGCTCCTAGTTTATGATGATATGAAGGATTTTCAGTTCCATGCTCACGCACTGTAGTAATGAAGAACAAAGAAAAGTAGACAGCACAGTTTATATGAGAACAGTATTTTTTTGTATGTAAAATGGAGTTCAAATTTGCCCTGGAAGGTGTCACAGAATAAAGATACATACATATTTTAAGGGTTGAGATTAAAGATTTGAAACCTTGAAGGCAGATATGATGAGGTTTTCTTATTCACTGTGCTATGCTTCTGCCTTTCTGTCCTGCACAGCTTCATTCTCATCAACATCTGGTAACAACATAGTTCCTGGAATCAAGGCTTGTGCATATTCTTCCTTCTAGTTCAAACATTCTAACATTTGATAGCAAAATTAACCCCAAATTTTTTGTGTGTTCCTAAAGGGAAAACATCCCTTAGTCATCCAGTCAAACTGCTTTCATGTAATCAAAATTAATTCTTCTTGGAATATTTTACAAACAAATCGTTTATTCAAGAGAAAAGGCAAATAAAAGCAGGCAGAGAGAGAAAGATAGATGACAAGAATTGAAAATTGCCCTTTGTTGAAGTGAGTTATTTTTGTCCAGACCTGAAGCCACAGAAGTATGGCTAATGAATCAGTGTTGATGGCTGGGATAAAGAACAAAGTCACTGAAGAGGCTGTGGGAGCAGACTCAGCAGATTTTAGCTCATTGCTGCAGAGCATGAAGGACTGGATATGTATGGATGATGCTAGGAAAGCTCGGCTGAACTAGAGTTGAGACTTTCAAGAGCTGTCAAGGGTAAGTAGAGTTTTGAGCTTTTCATTCCACATTAATAATAAAAGGATGATGAAGGAAAATTTCTGCCTGTTTCTGTGTGGGATGGGTGATTCAGTGACAGCAGAAACAGATAAGGCTGAGATACTCAATGCCTTCCTTGCCTTATTCTTCCAGCAGGTCTCCCAGGCCTCTGTGACTAGTGGAGGGATTCAATGAGGAGAATTACCAGCAGTGGGTCAGGGTCAAGCCAGGAATTGCTTGAAGGAACTTCCTGTACAAGTCCATGGGCTACATCATAGGGTGCTGAGAGAATTTATGCCCTTGAAAGTGTGTTATAATCTCTTAAAGGTCATGGAGAACCACTTGGAGGTGAGGTCCCTGACACCTGGAGAAAGGCAAATGTTAAGCCCACCTTCCAACTAGGCCAAAAGGATGATATGAGGAACTCAAGGCCAGTCAGTCTCACTTTTGTCCCAGGAAAAAACATGGAGCAAGTCCTTTTGTAAGATTTCTGGGCACATGGAGAAGGGGAATGGGAACAGTCAGAATGAATTTACCAAAGGTAAATCATGACCAGCCTCATTGACTTTTAAGATTAAATTACCGGATTTCTGGTTAAGGGGAGAGGAAGGGATGACATTTATTTCAGCTTTAGCAAGGGTTTCAATATGGTATAACACAAGAAAGAGGCTAGATCCGTGTTCTTAACAGTGGTGTATGACTGGAGCATGAGAGACAACAGGATAAGTTGAAAGAAAAGCTATCCAGACTGGAGCAAGCTCTACAGCTGAGGAAAAACTTCTTCCCAATGACAACAGTCAAGCATCGGAGCAGGTTGCTCAGACAGGTTATGCAGTGTCCGTTGTTGGAGGTTTTCAAGACCTAGATAAAGAAGATAAATTCCTTAGCAACTTGGTCTGAAAACACTGCAGACCCAGTTCAGCAGAAGGTAGGACTAGATACCTCCTGAGGTCCATTCCAACCTGCAATATCCTATGATACTGCGCAGCCATGAATTGGAATTATTCTGGTGGAACAAAGTTTCATTGGAAAATGTCAGTCTGTTAAATCTGCAAGCAAAGAAAGCATGAAGCAAACAAATAAGAAAAAATTTCTGGTGAACAACCTGTTTTTTTCTACCTGTAGCTAATTTTGTTGTAGAAAAAAATAGCAGGCTTGCATTCATTACTATTTTGGAGATTCATTATGAACTTGGTAAATCCCTCAGAAATGCAAGTCCTGTTGTGCTTGGTTTTCTATACAACTGTAAATTCTATGTCAGACAGATCTTGTTTTCTAATTCAACAGGAACAACAAAGGATGAGGCAGAGGAGACACATAATTTTCCCAAGGCTATGCAGTCAAGCAATATTAGAGATAAAATCCCAAGTGTGTTTATCCTACACAGTTTTCAAAAAAAAGGCTGTGATTAAAGCACTAATCAGATGACTCTTGACATATACCTGAAGAGGTGGTCCCTTTAGCTTCAAAGTTAAGGGAAGCATATGGAAAGATTAGGTTTGCCTTAGGACCTCAGCAGGATGGAGTTAAAGAACCTTTCACAGATAACTGGCCTGCGTGAGCAAGGGTGTTTGACCAAAGGACCTCCAGAGGTCCCTTCCAACATCAACCATTCTGTGATTCTGTGATAACATGAAAGAGTTTAACCTCTTGACTGCTTTTGTTACAGAGTTGGTTTTGATTGTTCTGTAAATACTATGCAAACAGCTGTTTCTTGCTCTAGTAATGGCCACTGCGCTTTGATCCTGGAACAAACCAGAAACCACAGAGAAGAGAAGAAAAACACTAAGTGTTCTGATTAAGATTTGGGACAAGGGAAGAATTTTATTTATTTATTTATTTATTTATTTATTTATTTATTTATTTATTTATTTTTAGATTTCTAAACATACATATTTCCTTAGTGCATGAGTCATGGAACCTAGACCTGGGACCCTCAGTTTGAATAGCTGGGCAGATCCTCTAGGGAGAAATGGAGTCCTTTCTCATGTGTGTGACACAGATTTTCACAGGGGTATATAACACTTGGTCTGCAGAATGTTAAACCAGCATCAACAGTCATATTCAGACCCATCAGATCTCTCAGTGCTTGTACACCATTGCAAATTTAAGCACAGAGGACGATTTCCTTGGTTTACAACTGACCCTCAGTAAATAAAAATATTTATGCACTGCACATATAAGCAACATATCTCAACAAACCACTGGGAAAGCTATCCATACCCTCAAACCAGGCTCATGTTGCCTCTGCTAGGAGCAATGTGCATCCTTTTTATCAGTTCCTAATCCATTGCAATCCAAATGTTCTTGAATAGTTTACATAATGTGGATCATTGTGAATGATGAGGATCTGAAAGTACTTGTAGATTCAGTTTAGCTCGCTGATCAGAAGGTGGTGGTTGCCTTTACAAGGCGACGCTGATACTCATGGTGACATTTCCTCCCAGGGCAGATGGATCCAGAAGACAATGTGTGAACAGAATCTCAGTCTTTTGGTCTGACTGAGGTGTTCAGGACCACCAACAGTTTACTGCAAGAACAAAATTTACTGTTACCCAGCAGAGTGAAAGAAGTTACTTGTACCATCTGAAACAGGTCTTCAGCTGGACTCCAGATCACAATCTGGGTTGGTGTTACAATTTGCTGAGTTTCACCCTGCATGATCTCACTGTATAAGCTGTGTTTTATCTTCCAAAATTCATAGCTCCTCTGCTGCCACATCATATTGCAAACATATCTAATTAGGTTGCTGCTGTTATTCAACTTTCAAGATTTCTTTTTGGCATTGCAGAAGTGTATTTTGGATGGGAGCTGAGTGACGTTTTTGATGAGCAATAAATCTGCTAAAATTCAGCGTCTGAGACGCGTAGGAGGGGACAAAATATATTTGTGAAATTAATTTCAAATTTGGCAAAATGTTTCAGCCAAGGAAAAAAGAGGAGGCATTTCAAAGCTGTTCACTTTCATATTTTCAGAAGAAAACTTCTAGATTTTTCATAGTGCCTGGCATCCAGTCTATACGATGTCTTTAATCTTAGGTAAAAAAAGTTAAACCAAAAGTGTCTATGTAACCCCTAAACTAATCCAAGTGTTTCGTTTTTAATCCTCCTATTTGAATACTTGTAATAATTCTGCCTTGATTCTACAGAAAACCCCCCACCTTTTTAACCTTTTTGGTAACCTATTTAGCTTCAGTTCTGATATTTTCTCCTTTGCAATGACTGGTGGTCTAAAATGAAAGTAATTTTTTTTTTTTCCTCTTTATTTGTGTTCCCTTTTTTTTTTTTTTTTTTTTTTTTTTTTTCCCTTTTTTTTTTTTTTTTTTTTTTTTTTTTTTTTTTTTTTTCTTTTT
>VXBL01006857.1:982304-994494 GCA_013400195.1 Aramus guarauna
TTTTTTTTTTTTTTCCCCTTCAGCTCTGGAAGGTATTTGCCTCAAACTATGCACTATCCTGAGAGAGACCTCTGTGTTGATCCAGGCTTCCTTAGCTCACAGCTGTGCAGAAACACCACCCTGGTCCTGGTAGCAGCAGAGCTGTGTCAGCAGAGGGATCCCTGAGGAGCACAGATTTCTCCTGAAAGGAGTATGGTGTATTTCCCAAGGTAGCTCATTGTACCCTCACTATTCACTGCAGCTTTGTCAGGCCTGCTGGGGCCCATTTTTTTTTTCCTGTACTGCTTGGATCAGCTTTTAAGAGTCAACCATGTTTATATTTAGGATGTTGTTAAAAGAAATGGCTGGGAAAACCTAACAGCTCACCACCACCTCTCTCTTCTGTTCCTTCCCTTGCACACACCTTTTTCATTCTCATCCATGCAGTCTTCCTGACCCCTTTGCAAGCTAATATAGTTCACTGATATATTTGAAAATCATCTTTCTTTTTTTTTTTTTTTTTTTCCTTGTTGAGTCAGATTTTGGCCTGTTCAGTAAGCTTAATCTGCTTGCTGAGGGGTTAAATCAGCACCAAAGTTATCATAAGAGAGGAATGAGTCCAAATGGCCAGAATGGCAAAGTAGTAGTAGGAATCAGGGAGAAAGGAATGGAAGGAAGGGTTTGGTCACAGTGAGCTGTTAGGAAATCTCAATAGCTGTGCCTAATTCATTCTCAACCATCATTAGGGTTCAGAGTGATCATCTCATTAACAAATCTCTTTATATCAGCTCATCAATGGAACTACTACACTGTACACTACACTTGTGTTTTCAGCCTTACAATATGCATTTGTATCTCCACCCCACTCTACTAATGATTTTCTCCTGGAGCTGAAAAGATTAGTCTAGCATTCTACTTTATGCGTTGAAGAACATACAAATGAAGAGAGTCAATAAACACTTTTATGTCCTTCTAAAACATTTCTTAAGTAGTATTTTTTGAGGTGAAAATGTGCAGTACACCACTTACTGCTGCTTTAAGAAGGCATAAAGAGTTTATTGGTATGTCTTTATCCAGATAATGATGAAACCATCTGTATTACCCTGTCTTGTTGTTCTTGCATCAGCATTGGTTAGGCTGCCATTGCTTGACAAGGTAAAATGAGGAAGATGTGACTTTATGGAAGTGGAAAGCAAGAGGAGGCTATGGTAGGGGAAAGGAGAAAGAGTAGAAACAGGGGACATTAGGAAAGCACTTTTTATCGAGATGCAGTGCACCCTTCAACCACCCATCCAGGCCTGGGGCATGCTTTCCTGCTGGTGAGTTACAAGACTGTTCACACACACACACACACTCTACTACAACATTTTTCCTTGGAAGGTCTAACCCAGTATTCCCAAGATCAGATTGCCATTTTGATGAATGAAGTAGGAGACATTCAAAACCTCAGCTATCACCAGGGCCTTCAGCCCACCCACCACCAAGATGTGTTTTGTAGGGCCACATAGAAATGCTCAACATACAAAGGCTGTGCTGGGGATTGTGACAAGAGGAGGCACTTGAGAGAGTCACAAGACAGGGTGATAGATTGTCACTTAACTCCATTACCTCAGTTTCCCCATTTGTGAAGTGGAGGCTGTCATCCATCAAAGCTCTCTTTCTCCAAAGAGACTGGGACCAACTTAGGGCTGATATCTTCTAGGCCTAGAAAGGAGAAAAACCTTTTAATATTCAGAATGGGCAGCACCCAGACAGCATCCTTGTGTAATGGACTGTGTGCATGCCCAGTTTGCCCCTCCACCTGGCCTAAGAAAGAAGCACATCTCCTGTAGTTCCACCTGGGAAGATACAAACCAGATTTCACTTGTGCCTTTAATATAAGGCATAGAATCATAGAATCAGAATTATTTAGGTTGGAAAAGACCTTTAAGATCATTGAGTCCAACTGTAAACCTAACACTTCCATGTCCACCAGATTCCTTCTTTGGTTGTTCTATAGGATGGCTGGTTACAGAGAAAACACAAGCTTCTAGCAAGAAGATTACAAAAAAGGGTGTGAGAAGGCTGAGCTGAGCCAAGCTGAGAGCTGAGTTGAGCTGAGCTGGGCTGAGAGTAAGTGTCCATTATCTACTGGAGTGCCAGCAGCAGATGTGTTGAGCTTTTCTGAAGTTAGACAGCTCTCTGAGAGTGAGGTCTCCTTACTCTCATCTCTCATATACATGTAGTGACACTATATTCACTGATGTCGTGAAAGAGGAATACAGATCTCTTCCATTATTACGCATTTTTAGATTTAAAAATGAGATGAAGTATCCTATAGGAATTTTTGTTCCTAAATATACTGAAGTTCAACAAGGCCAAGTGCAAGGTCCTGCACAAGGGTTGGCAGAATTGCAAGCACAACTACAGGCTGGGCAGAGAATGGATTGAAAGCAGCCCTGAGGAGAAGGACTTGTGGGTGTTGGGGGCATGAGCCAGCAATGTGTGCTTGAAGCCCAAAACGCTAACCGTGTCCTGGGCTGCATCAAAAGCAGCGTGACCAGCAGGTCGAGGGAGGGGTTTCTGCCCCTCTGCTCTGGTGAGACCCCAACTGGAATACTGCATCCAGTATCTTTTCCCCAGGACAAGAAGGATATGGACCTGTTGGAGCAAGTCCAGAGGAGACCACGGAGATGATGCGAGGGCTGGAGCACCTCTGCTATGGAGACAGGCTGAGAGAGTTGGGCTTGTTCAGCCTGGAGAAGAGAAGGCTCTGGGGAGACCTTAGACCACCTTCCAGTACCTAAAGGGGCCTACAGAAAAGCTGGACAAGCACTGTTTACAAAGGAAGGGAGTGACAGGACAAGGTGGAAAGTTTTTAAACTAAAATAGGGTAGATTTAGATTAGATATAAGGAAGAAATTCTTCCCTGTGAGGGTGCTGAGGCCCTGGCACAGGCTGCCCAGAGAAGCTGTGGCTGCCCCTGGCTCCCTGGCAGTGTTCAAGGCCAGGTTGGATGGGGCTTTGGGCAAGCTGGGCTAGTGGAGGGTGTCCACTCATGGCTCATGGCAGGGCGGCTTGAACTAGGTGATCTTTATAGTCCTTTCCAACCCAAACCAGTCTATGATTTGAATCTAAATGACTTTGTTCTAATAAACAAAAGTGATATACTTAAATCCTGTGATACTTGGCAATGAGTGATGAGACTTCCCACAACAAGGTATTGAAAGTAATGCAACACAGAGACTATGAGAAGGGCTGAGTTAAGCTTCATTGGTTATCAAAGATTTCATTTCATAGCTGATATATAACTGCATAGGTGCTTTAGACATATTTATTCTCCTGCTTTCCTTACAGGTGGCAAAGATGAAGAAGCTGTGGAAGTTCATAATGGTACCATGTAAGTTTAAGACAGAAAAGCCCTTAAAATCGTTGATTAATTGAGATGCTCTAAGTCCTGAAAGCTGCAGAAGAACTTAATGAATCAGAATGAATCAGAATGAATCAGAATGACTGCTGAGGAACTGAAGTACGAGGTGACACAGGTACCTGAGGATTCTTCAGCTGGGACAGGAACCAAATCCACAGCACCGTGGAGACAGAGGAAATCTTTAACGTACTTTGCTTATCTTAATTGCCAGCACTTCTCTGATACAAGGACCAAAGTCTCCCTAACGGCTTCTGAACTTTTTTCTTAAGCCATGTTACTTTCTGTTTTTTCTTTGCCACCCCCAAACAAGTCCCTCCAAAAGATAGACAATCAAATCTCCAAAGGATGCTGGACCTTAGACCTAGGGAGATATGTGGAGGTAGGTGGAGATAAGTGGTATGTCACAAACTTTTTCCAATATCAGTAATTCCCACTCCACACGGGCAAGCCACCTGGAGACAGTGTGGATATTTGGTGCTCTCTAGTGACTGATCTACAAAGACAGTTGCTGCTCCTGTACAGCTGCTAGTGATAAGGGTTAAGCTCTTTGGTTTCATTAGGGTTTTTTTCAGCTGAAACCCACCAACCTCTGTTCAATGCTTGTGACCAGCACAAGCGTAGCTGGTCAAGCAGGTTCTGATGATGTTAGTAAATCGATCTTTTCATTTTGTCCCTTCAAATGTAGGTTCCAGGATGCTCTTACATAACAAATAGGTTGTCTTAGGATTCAGCCTTCTTAGAGAGATCTCTCCTCTCCTCTTACAAGGTAGCATGACAATCTGCCATACATAGGCTAGAAAGAATAACAATCCACTGTTGGGGTTTCTTTTTCTGCCACTAAGCATTGCTCTCTTGCAGTTCAGAAGCAGCCAGAAGGAACTGTGTGAGATTTTGTGGCATGAGAAGACCTTGGTCTGGCAAAAAATATTTGAGCCTAAATGGTACATGATCAAACCTGCTCTAAAAGCTGAAGGTGTTCTGCCCTGAATATTAGTGGTGAGTCATTCCCTACAGAGGGTGATGGTCTTTTTGAAGTTATAAAGCTAGGTGTCTATTGCAGTTGATGGAAATGTCAAGTTTAGAACAGGACTAGTAGACACTGGAGCCAAAACGAAGATGGAAGATGGTTTTAGTGAGTCTGAGAGTAGAAAAATGCCCAATAAATACGATCAGGGTTTCCCAGTGCCAAAGAGTGGGTGAGCTCACCTTGTCTGTCTTCACTTACTCTCTTCTATCCCTCCTGGCTTTTTAGTTCTGCAGTAATTTCATCCAAATTTGACAGCTGGGTAGAGGTCAGAAAGACATGTTTCATAAGCACAGGCTAAGAATTCAATCCCATGAGACATAAAGAGAGGCAAAACAGAAAGACCGCTGCTATGAAAACCCTAACCTTCAGGGAGGAATCAGTGCATGGAGAAGCCAGACATCTGACATAAACCCACAGGAAAGAAGGACTCACCGTTTCTGCCTTTTGTGGAACAATACCCAGAAAGACCATTGTCTCACCACAGTGAGTACATTAACAATCTGCATGACCACCTTGACTTTTCTCCGTCTTGCTGTTTCTCCTCTCAGTTTATTTGAAGAGTTCTCCAGGGATTAGTGAAGTACAAATTATGTTCTCCTAACAGAAATGACCTTGACTCAAGAAAACTGTGTCATCTTTGTCCATGACTTAGCAAAAGGTCTTGATCCAAGGTGTAGTCTTTCCACCTGAGCAACTGCTGTGAGCCTCATAGTGAAGAAACCCTGACTGCCTCCAGAGCCACGTCCCAGTGCTTTTGTGCTGGGAAAGCACATGGTTTTTTGCAGCTCTTCTCTGAAGAGAGGCATTTTTCAATACCTGTAAAGAGCTGCAGCTTTTCCTTCTAATAGCAATCTGCTATTGAGTTCTTCTCAAGCAAACTACAGGACCTTGATTTTCCAGATCCACAGATCTCATATATCTGTCAAATTTGGTTCAAGTTGGCTTATGGATTAAAAAAGGCCTAAATGTAGGCACATTACTTGATTGCATAAGCTTCATTTCCTTAGGAAAGCAGACCAGAAACCTCTCTCCTGACATGCTCTCTGTAAAATATGGAAGGGAAAGGAAGGTAAGGACAGACCTGCTTCCCATTTGGGGCAGATGTTGATTCCCATTCATACTGGCACCTGCATTTAAACAGAATGCAGTCTTTTTATTTTTTTTCCTCTATTTTTTTCTTATTTTTTTAATTTACTTTGGCCAGATGTTAATTGCTTTAAAGCAAGGGAAGAAACAAAAATCCAGCAGTGAAGATCTGGCCTGAGCCCTCTGCTTGGAAGATTTATGGGAGATGTAGGTTTCAAATGTCTGAGCCTGGAAATATTCCTTCCTTTTTGGCCCCCTCCCTCTTTCCCATCACCCCCTCACCCTTGAGATGCATATGCTTGTGTGTGCATAAAAGAGCTTCTCTCACATCTGTCTTTATTATTGATAGACATGCTGGCATCTGATAGCGTTTAGATTTATTGCCATGCAAGCCATGGGCTTTTTAAAGTGCTAATATTTTACCATCTTTCATGTTGAAAGAATGCCAACTTCTAAGAGGCCCAGTAGCCTTCAGGATAAACCTCTGGCTACTCACCTCTGCAGCCTGAGACGGCAGCTCCTTGGAGACCATCCTTCTTGCCTGAGCTGCCAAGAAATGAAATCTGGGGTCTCTCAATCTTTAAGCATCAGCAGTCTTCAGAGTACACTGGAACTTTGCTGAGCTTGTGTACCCCCCCCCCCCCCCACCCCCCCTTCTTTCTTTCTCTTTCCCCCTGTGATCCAGCTGTTTATTTTAAATTTACAAGTTTAAAATGGGCTAGGCTCCCCCTCCACCCAGCTATTCCACCCTCCTCCTTTCCATGTTCACAATGGCAAATCATTGTTGCTGGCTTAGAGCTGAATTTTCTCCCTGTATCACTGAAAAACAACAAAAAATCCTAATAAAATTAGGAAACCACACATGACTCCAGGCCAAACTTTCCACTGGTGTAAATCAGCATCGTGCTATTGAAATCAATGTCAGTAAAGGTACTTGGCCCTGTAACAAGGAGAAAAAAGGGGCAGTTGCAACAAAAATGTTAACTTTACAGCCCTGGGATCTCTCTCTGATCATTAGCTCAGGAAGCATCATCAGCCAGGTTAGTTTCTACCTTTTTCAGCTGGGGGATAAAGATTTTTATTCCCTTGCCTCTTGTTTCCACCCACCCCCAAGCAGCAGCTTCGCTGCTTTGAAAAACATCAGCAAGGGAACATAGCTGCTTGGGAAAGCAACGCGCCAATTATGCCGGCGTCAGGCAGGCAAAGCGTGAGACAAGTTTTATTTGCAAACCATCAGAGAGTACAAACTCGCCTATCACAGCAAAATACAAAAGCTTCCTGATAACTGGGATGGTCAGAGCAGACTAATTTTTAAGTGCATATATAAAAACACACACACATATTTACATATGTGTATATATATATGTGTGTGTGCATATATATATATATATATATATAAAATCTCCTGATTTTCTTAGGAACTCTGTTTCCTGGTTACAAGCCTGCACATCCGCATCTCAAACAAATAGTAGATTAATATATTACTTGCCAAGCAAGCCTTGCCCAGAAGAGTTGTGTTATGTGTTGTATCTTTGGAAAACATGTCAAGCTGCAGAAAAAGCAAGCAGTCATTTGTCATGGTCCCTGATCTGCCTGGTTTGTAAGTACAGCCTTATGAAGCAGGGCAGCATCAGGTCTAGCAGAGTGCTGGTGCTCAGGAGGTTTTGGGGTGGCTTGGAACATTTCCACATGCTTAATTCCTCATTCCCAAAGGTCTCCAAATGCAGCTAGATGTCTCTGGTCTGGAGGAGCTAGGGCAGGAAACCTCAGAAGATCAGGCTTCCTCAGCTTCTTGCACTTCTATGCATAGCTTATAAATACCATACAGACAAGCTCTTTTGGTATTTCCTGCCTTCCTTGCAATATCAAGCAGAGATGTTACTACTCTGTGTAGTGATAGGGTCTCATGGTCTATTCTGTTGAGGCTTTTGCTGTTATGTGACAGAAGAGAAAATTCAGCAGTCTGCATAGGGGAAAGTCACTTTGAGTTTATGTGTGTCTGTGTGCAGGGAAAGTGGTCATTTTAACTAATTGTATGAGTGATGTGACTGGTGTTGCAATGCTTCATATGTTCTATAGACCCTTAAGCATTTCACACCTTCCGTATGTCACACCTCTTGAGAAGGGACCCCATCTCTTAACTTCTGGGGAGTCAGTGAGATGCTAAACTTTGCACTTTCTGTGCAGATCTTGTTGGGTCAGCAGAGCCACCGTCACCTTACTGTTTTCCATGTGATGAGGGCTGTAGCCTTGAAGGTACGCATGGAGGGTAGAGAAAGGCAGGACGATGTTGTTCAGACCCCTGTCTTGACTCTATTCTGGATCCAGCTGGGTAGATGCATGTCTTCTCCCTTGTGAGTGGTAGATCTTTCCTGTTGTGCTAAAGATTCACTGTACCTTCTGTGCATTCCAAACAGGGACCATGTTTTCAAATGGGTACTGTGCAGGGGTTCAAAGTCACAAGCCAGAGACCTGTGTTTCCAGAGCGAGCACACCGAGACTCCAGCCATCCTACTGAAGATAAGTGTTTGTGCTCACACACCCTGTGTGACCAGTTTTATGCTTTTGCAGTTATCTTCTCCTCTCTGTCCATTCTGGTGCAATGGCTGCTTCTGCCAACACCCCAGAGGGATCCGCACAGAGATAAGAATGGATAAGACTGCAACTTCTTCAGGCGTCACTTCAGCCAGTCCTAAAAGAAGGGAAACCTGCTTTATGCAACGCTGGTGGCTCCTGGCAGAGGACAGGAGTGTGTGAGCTCAGTTCAGCCACTATGGTTCTTCACATAATATATCACAACAGTGCTTGGGTGCCTAATGGAGGAATAAGGATGTCTGTCACAAAACAACACCTCTGAAATCGAGCAGAGGTTGAGTGGGTTTATTGAGAAGTCCAGCTCTGGGTAAGGTGGGAATTGGGAGGCCATGCCTTATGTTTGCGCACCAAAGACTTGTTGGTCTGTATGAGACTGCAGGAGATTAGATAACCTTCTTCAAGTGCAAAGGCAGAATAAAGCACACTCCAACCTTAGCACAACACTGTTACACTAGATGAGTCCCCGTAACCATCCTTCCTTCTTATCTCACTCTCAGGAATCCAGAGTAATGAAGGCCAGATCCTGCTCTGAGGTTTCTGAGCTTTGTCATCATTGTTCGTTTGGATGTAAACAAGGTTCAAGGTGTAGAAGCTGGACACTTTACCTCCTACTATATTTGCCAATAAGGCAAACAATAAATACCCACCCAGCCAAACCTGAATACAGCATTTAAAAAAAATGAATGGCAGGGACTGTGAATTAAGCCAGACAATATAAATGAAATTCTTAAACTTGGAGGAGCTGATTGAAAGTCTTCTATTGGTCACAATTTTTGCTCTGTCAGCTTCTCTGGCCCTGAATTTTGTCATGGAATTACTCTATTGCTTTAGGCTCCAAAACAAGGCAAACAGTTGTAGAGGAAAGGAAAGCTCAGCTGCCTTCCTGACCCACACTCACTTCTGCTCAGCAAATACAGGCAATTTCAAGTTTGCAGCTTAAGCTGTGTGAGAAAGAGAGTGTCCCTGACTTAACTCATTGCTCTTTCTGGGTCTCATCCAAAGCACACAGATATCAAAAGGTCTTATCCTGCTGACTTCAATGGCCTTTGGAACATACCTAGTGTGTCCCCATGCTAAAAGTCATTGCACCTTAGGGGTGACTGGGCTGCTATCAGGTTGCTTTTAATGCACAGACAGTCTCTGCTCTCTTATAGGTGCTGATGTTGCTGATGATGTAATTGTTCACGGGGTCAGAGCCCCCTCATGCATTCTTCGCTGCCTCAGCAAACACAGGTTTCAGCAGTAGCTGAGGGGGGTTGAAAGAAAAGTTGTCCAGGGAGGGTGTATTGGCAAAGTTTTGGTAGCCGTAGGACTACAGGTATGGCTCCTGTGAGAAGCTGTGAGAAGCTTCTCCTGTGTCAATAGAGCCAATGCCACCTGGCTCCAAGACAGACCTGCTGCTGGCCAAGGCCGAGCCCATGAGTGATGGTGGTAGCGCCTCTGGGAGAACATAGCCAAAAAGGGGGAAAAAAACCCGACTTGGGTAACAACCTGCAGCCAGAGAGACAAGTGAGATGTGAGAAGAACAACTCTGCAGACACCAAGGTCAGTGCAGAAGGAGGGGAGGAGGTGCTCCAGGCACCAAAGCAGAGACTCCTCTGCAGCCTGTGGTGAAGACCATGGTGAGGCAGGCTGTCCCCCTGCAGCCCATGAAGGACCCCATGCCAGAGCAGGTGGATGCCTGAAGGAGGCTGTGATCCTGTGGGAAGCTCATGCTGGAGCAGGCTCCTGGCAGAACCTGTGGACACGTGGACAGAGAAGCCCAGGCCAGAGCACGTTTTCTGGCAGGACNTTTAATGAATATTCCTGAGTTGAGTCTGTTTTGCCTGTGGTGGTAATTGCTGAGTGATCTCTCTCTGTCCTTATCTTGACCTCAAAGCTTTTCATTATATTTTCTCTCCTCTGTCCAGTGAGGAGGGGGGGGTGACACAGCGGCTTTGGTGAGCACCTGGCATCCAGCCGGGGTCAACCCATCACAGAGGGGTAGCACTGCTTTGGGTGGCTGCAGGAGGCAAGGAGGGGGGCTTTCAGGGAGACCGGGTGGTGGCAGTTCCCTGTGGCTTCAGATGTTTCTTTATTCATTGAAGGCTATGACACTGACCTGAGGACTGTCCTTTTATTTATAATTTTATGTAGTCCAAACTGGATCAGATGAGAGCCCTTAGCACCCCCTGGTTTGAGTCTTGCCTTTACACATGTACTTTGTGTCAGCATCATTTTCTGCTCTTCACCAGCCACAGCTCTTAGTTCGTGCCATCAGTTAGATCTGCCTTAAGGTGCTTTGAATCAACCACAGAATAGAGGAGATCCCTGAATGGCAGAACTCATCCAAAGGGAGATGGTAGTGGGGTGAGTTGGTGGCAGAAACTGATCCTTTATGTTTGTATTTTTGTAATTTGAAATATCAAAGGCAACATTTTCTCCCACTTTCAGTAATGTAGAACATTCCTACCAGTTTTTGGAGTTGAGGGTAAAGCCCAAGAAAAGCTATGAGAGCCACTTAGTGTTCCCACTGTCCTTAGGGCTGCAAACCTCTGTTTTACCTCCTGATTTGTTGTTTTAAAAGCTGACCTGCATCTTCTTACATCCTTTCACAGGGGCACTAGGTAACTGCTGGGAAATAAATGGCTTTCTACAGACTTGTGTAAAGAACTCTGGAATGTACCTTTCCACACTTTTTATCTTTTTAGGTTTCAACAAATGTTGCAGTCTTTGTGTTTGGAAACATGTTTTGGTGAATAAGAAGCCTGTTTCTGGAATCAGGGTTGGTTAGGTCCCTGGCAATCTTTCTTTCATGGCACTTTTTTGGAGCCTCCTAAGATGAGAAGCTTTTGTGGAGGAAAACACCTAATTTATAGCTATCATTAATTTAAAAAAAAATTAAAAAAATAACAAAATCCAAGATGATGTGTCCATATCTCATGACACTATGAAACTAAGCTGAGATTTCATAAAGACAAGACCTCTGATAACATTCCCTGGACCTCACACTTCTGATCAGGCTGAAAATTCTCTGTCTTGGCACTTCTGCTTCCTACCCTGGACAGAAAGAAAAAAAAATATATGATTATATTCTTAAAAAGCACAATATTCACAATCTCATGCACTTTAATCCAAGATTGGATGATGTTTTCCATGAGGATCTGGGTTTCTTCATTTACACGAGATGATCAGCTGTTTTGTATAATATGAATAGGATGCTGAACCCAGCAGCAACCCTGAAGAAAAAACAGAATTTAGATTAGAGGGGAACTGTAAGGTACGAGCACATAATGGGTTTCCTACTTGACCACCTAGCAAAAACAGACAGACCGTTTCAAGAAATCTTTCCTTGTGTGAGGTTAGTTACAAAAAGCAGTAAGTATTTTAGCCACTTTAACTCAATGGACTGATTTTTCTTAGAGAGATTGCTGAGTCTCCTTTCTTTCTTGCTGGTGCTTCAGCCCACACAGGGATGAGAGGTTCATGGTCCTGGGGAAGAAGAATTTATTATCACCTGGATTTGAACTGAGTTGCAAACAAGCAGGTTGAAGACAGTACGACGACATTGTTGTTTTGGGAAGCAATACAATACTATGCCTCTGCTCTTCCAAGAGTATTTCAGTGGCACTACATAATTTGGCAACTCCATCAGGGCCAAAAAAAATTGGCAGAGGCACTTGTTGCCAGCAGTTGTGTAGAAACAGCTTTGTTGACAGCTCTTGTAAGTTTATCCTTACTTCTGGGACGGTGGATGGCACACAAGTGGGATAAAAACATACAGCTGACAAAAGCATGTTGGGATCTGGACTATGATGGATTCAATGGCAAGAATAGGTGGAATGAAGCACGCCTATCTTTAGTTGTATGAAAGGAGGATCATAAAGTACCAGCTAGTCATCATATAGCACTTTCACAACCAGTGAGGAAAGATACAGTGGAAAAAGAAAATTAATCTGAACTTTTTTAGATGCCTACCTTACAATGAAATGAGTTATTGTATTCAGTTTTGAAGTGATTAGAGACAACAGTCTACGGTGTTCCCCAGGCTTTAAGATCTAACTTTAAAATTAGTTGAGATCTATTCTTCCTGAGACATCTCAACACCTTTTTTT